>CAJHQP010009533.1:0-22065 GCA_905132765.1 Moricandia arvensis
TTTAATGAGAATGCTTCATGGCTTCCAAGCTTGACTTGTTCCACATGGTCAAGCTTGAGGGGGAGTGTTGACATGAAGAAAATAAAGAGCAAGAGAAGCAAGAGGATTTGAATTAGGCAATAAGAGGAGTTTACTTGGTTAACAAGACTGGCGTGCAACCTAAGTGTGACCAGCAAGCAAGTGATCTGCCTTGACCAAGATGCCCAAGAAGTCTTATTATATTGTTATTCTGGTCAGAAACATGGAAGAGAGACGTTGGAAGGTACAAGAAAAGATCACATGTTGGGGTTAAGTTTCAATCTCCAAGGAGCTGTCACTTTCACCATGGCTGGAAGAGCCTTTGTCCCTTTGTGATCAGAAGACCAGAAGCTTTATTTATAATTTCGTGTTGTCCTTTTTGTCTACTGATTTAGCTTATTTAAAGCATGTAACCAGGAACCATTTTATGCAAGGAAATCATATTCTCTCCTTCTCTCTCTCTCACTCACGAAATCCCTCACTCTCTCTCCTGTTCTTACTATTCTTCACATTTCCAGCAACAAAACTCTTTCTTAATCTCATTTAAACACTCACTAAATTACTAAAAATCACAGGTTTGCCCAGGACCCGTAGAGGAAGAGATTCTATCTTTGTGGTTGTTGATAGATTCTCTAAAATGGCTCACTTCATTGCTTGTCACAAAACTGATAATGCACTCAACATTGCTGATTTGTTCTTTAAAGAAGTAGTTAGATTGCATGGTTTGCCTAGATCTATTGTGTCAGATAGGGACACCAAGTTCTTGAGTCATTTCTGGAAGACCCTGTGGTCTAAATTAGGCACTAAACTGATGTTTTCTACTACTTGTCATCCACAAACTGATGGACAAACAGAAGTGGTCAATAGGACTTTAGCTACTCTCTTGCGTGCTGTGATTAAAAAGAACATTAAAACTTGGGAAGATTGTCTTCCACATGTTGAGTTTGCATACAATCATTCTGTACATCGTGCTACTAAGCATTCTCCTTTTCAGGTTGTCTATGGGTTTAACCCATTAACCCCTCTTGATTTACTGCCCTTACCTCTCAATGAACAAGCTAATCTTGATGGCAAAGCCAAGGCCGAGTATGTTGTGTCTTTGCATGAGCAGGTCAAAAAGAACATTGAAGAAAGGACCAAGGAGTATGCAAAGCACGCAAACAAAGGAAGAAGAGAGGTTGTGCTAGAACCAGGAGATTGGTGACTATACATTTGAGGAAAGAAAGATTTCCAGCTGAAAGAAGGTCTAAGTTGCTACCAAGGACGGATGGTCCATTCAAAGTATTGGAGAAAATCAACAACAATGCTTACAAGATTGATCTACAAGGTAAGTATCCAATCAGTCCAACCTTCAATGTTGCTGACTTGATCCCCCTTTCATGCAGATCATTTGGATTTGAGGTCAAATCCTTTTAAAGGAGGAGGGGATGATGCAACCATGGCCAGACCAGGAGCTGAATTGGACCAGAACAGGCTATCTAAGGAGAACCAGAAGCGTTTGGATGAGCTGATTGAGCTGGATGAGAGTGTGGACGAGCTGGATGAGAGTGTGGACGAGCTGGATGAGAGTGTGGACGAGCTGAACCAGCTCAGTGATACTTCACTACCAAGAGCTGAGCTGAATGAGCTGGATGAGAGTGTGGACGAGCTGAACCAGCTCAGTAATACTTCACTACCAGGAGCTGAGCTGATTAAGAATGACACTCCAGCTGGTTTTGGACAAGCTGAAACGCAGCCTAACCACCAAAATGGACCAAGCCAATTTCAACCATTTTGGGCCAAGGATGGATCAGACCCATCTTCTCTTGCCCAAACCATTGATCCAAGAAGACCAAGACCCATTTCTATTCTCTAAGGGCCCAGTCACGAGATCACAGACCCAAAGGCTGAAGAAAGCCATTTCTTGCTTGGTTTATTCTGGTCCAGAATCAAGCCCAGTCGAAAATGAAGTCAAAGAGCCAACCAAAACTCTTCACATACTCAGTCTTTGGTCTACTCTAGTTTTTATGATTTCTTCCTTGTTTTCCACAAGTCCTTAGAGTGCTTTGTATTCCTTCTTCTCCTACAAATACTCTGTGTTGATTCTGAATAAAAATCAATCACTTTTGTTATCAAATACTCTCTTTCAAACTGTGATTCCTTTGTTCATCTTTGAACATTGTTTGCCTAGGAGTTGGTTCTCTGCAAGGCTTAATCGCCATTAGGTCATTGTTTGTGTGGGTAAACCATACGATCTCTTGGCATTCTACACAAGTTCTGGTCAATCCATAGATCAGTTCTGAAGATCATCTACTCGAATCCATTCCACCAAGTTCAAGATCAAACCATCAACAATCCTGCGTGTGATCATACCAGGCAGAAAGTGTCTCTTCAAATCACCCTCAAGATCAATCAGGGAAACAAAACCAGAAGGTTTGCATCACTGAGAGAAAGAATCGCCATCTCATGGAAGTAGCAAGGTCCTTGATGTTTCAAGCCAATGTTCCTAAGAGGTTTTGGAGTGATGCTGTGGCTACTGCTTGCTATCTCATCAACCGCACGCCTACAAAGGTTCTGAATGATCAAGCCCCCTTTGAGGTTCTCAACAAGTACAAACCATCAGTGGACTATCTACGGGTCTTTGGATGCCTCTGCTATGTACTGATTCCAGGAGAGATGCGAAACAAGTTAGAAGCCAAGAGTACAAAGGCAATGTTTATAGGCTACTCCACAACTCAGAAGGGATACAAGTGTTATGATCCGGTGGCGAGAAGAGTTCTGGTGTCTAGGGATGTCAAGTTCATAGAAGAAAGGGGAGACTATGAGGAGAAGAATCAAGACGAGTTGAAGGACCTTACCTCAGATAAGGCAGCAACTCTAAGGATTATCTTGGAAGGTCTTGGCATTGGAGTGACCAAGAACCCGGGTGAAAATGGTCCAGCAAGGACAACTGAAGCAAATCAGTCTCCCCACCTTGGTCATGAGGGGGGAAACACTGAAGATCAGGAAGGTGGAAGCTCTGACAGTAGTGGAGAGTTTGATTCAGGTCAAGAGATGACTCTCCTGAGGAAGATAGAAGTTCAGTATCTCATGATCAAGGTGGAGATACTCAAGAAGGTCAGAGAAGCTCAAGCCCTGATCATCAAGAGGAGGAAGAAACCTGAAGAAAGGGAAATAGAACAGCAACAACAGCTGAGGAGAAGCTCTAGGATAAGAAGACCACCATCTGATTGGGTCAACACTAGGGTCTATTACAATGCCCAAGCTGTTGCGCACCCATCTCAAGTGGTCTGCTCCTTTACTCAGTATCCAGAAGAGCATTGTTCCTTCATGGTCAGCCTAGATGAGAGCTACATACCAAGATCATATGAGGAAGCAGTTAAAGACAAGGAGTGGAAGGAGTCAGTTGGTGCTGAAGCAAGTGCAATGATCAAGAATGACACATGGTATGAAAGTGAGTTGCCAAAAGGGAAGAAGGCAGTGACAAGTAGATGGATCTTCACTATAAAGTACTTGGCGAATGGAAAGATTGATAGGAAGAAAACCAGGTTGGTTGCAAGGGGTTTCACTCAAACCTATGGAGAAGATTATGTGGATACCTTTGCTCCAGTTGCAAAGCTTCACACCATTAGGATCATCTTGTCTCTTGCGGTTAATCTTGAGTGGGGTCTATGGCAAATGGATGTGAAGAATGCTTTTCTTCAAGGAGAACTTGAAGATGAGGTCTACATGCACCCTCCACCAGGTCTAGAGCACTTAGTGAAGAAAGGAAATGTGTTCCGGCTCAAGAAGGCAATCTATGGTCTTAAACAATCTCCTAGAGCATGGTACAACAAGCTGAGCACCACTCTCAATGGCAAAGGGTTCAAGAGATCCGAACTGGACCATACCTTGTTCACTCTTCCGACCACATCAGGTATAGTTGTCCTTCTTGTGTATGTTGATGATATCATCATCACAGGAAGTGACAAGGCAGGTATCCAATCAACTAAGGACTTCCTTAAATCTGTGTTTGAAATTAAAGATTTGGGAGAGATGAAATACTTTCTTGGCATTGAGATATGTAGATCCAAGGAAGGTTTGTTTCTGTCTCAAAGAAAGTATACACTTGATCTCTTGAAAGATGCAGGGAAACATGGAGGGAAGACAGCAAAGATGCCACTAGAGGATGGGTACAAGGTTCCTCGTGAGGGGGAGATTGAAGACAACCGGCCATTCCATGATCCTAAGCTTTATAGAAAGCTTGTTGGTAAGTTGATCTATCTCACCATTACTCGACCTGATATATGCTTTGCTGTGAATCAGGTGAGTCATTACATGCAAGTCCCAAAGGAACACCATTGGCATATGGTTGAGAGGATCCTGATGTATCTAAATGGATCACCAAACCTTGGAGTATGGATGGGATGCAATAAGAGCACTGAAGTGGTGGGCTATTGTGACGCGGATTGGGCAGGAGATAGGCTGGATAGGAAGTCGACCACTGGATATTGTACCTTCATAGGTGGGAACCTAGTTACCTGGAAGAGCAAGAAGCAGAAGGTGGTCTCCTGTTCCAGTGCTGAAGCTGAGTATAGGGCGATGTTGAAACTTACAAACGAGCTGGTGTGGATCAAAGGCATCTTGAAGCAAGTTGAGGTTGATCAGTCTACACTAATGACTATGCATTGTGATAACCAAGCTGCGATCCATATAGCTTCCAACTCGGTCTTCCATGAAAGAACCAAGCACATTGAGGTTGATTGCCACAAGGTGAGACAGATGATTGGGCTGGGTGTTATCTTACCTTGCTATACAAGGAGTGAGGATCAGTTGGCGGATGTATTTACAAAGGCTGCAAGACAAAAGACAATGGAGTCCATCCATGTGAGGTTGGGACTCATTGATCTAACCCAACTTAGCTAATCCCCTGTTATGGGGTCTCTACTCTTTTTCCCTCATCAAAGGGTTTTATCCCAACAAGGGTTTTCTCTTTGGTGAGGTTTTTAATGAGGGAGATCCCATAGCCTTCCAAGCTTGACTTGTTCCATATGGTCAAGCTTGAGGGGGAGTGTTAAGTTGAGGTATACACTTTGGGTTGAATAAGAGAGAAGGAAGAAAAAGAGAAGGGATGAGTCGACCTTGTCCGTACAAGGCAGTACAGGCCGTACAAGGCCGTGCAGGCCGTACAGGCCGTACAGGCCGTACAAGGTCGACCCAAAAGCTATCGACCAGTTTTACCATCTGGGTAAATTTGAAGTTACCAGAAGCGATCCGTTGGCCAAGTAACCTTATCCATCCGTTAGAAAGGAAGAAGCTCTCCACAGACAGGCTGGCACAAGGCTGGAAAAGATCAGCATCTTGTCAAAGATGCTGATGCCATTTACTTGGCCAGGAAGCTCTCTTTTTAAATTAGGCGCGCCCTTGGTCGATTCTGAGCCACTCCTTCCCTTGCTTTACTTTCTGAAAACCCTTGTAGCTCTCTCTATATATTGCAACCCCTTGTGGATGAATAAAGCATACAGTTCTCTCTATTTTTCGAGTCTCCAAACATGTTCTTCATAGTCTCTCATAATCTCTCTTTTCGTGAAGTCTAAACCAAATCTTTCCGATCCAAATCTGTTCTTAGTCTCTTTCTGGTTACTTTTCTTCTTAGATATCAAAAATCTTATAGCCATTCCTGAAGGTCCCATGACTCGTTCCAGAGTCAAGAAGCTTAAAGAGAATGTTGTTGGATTACTCACTTCACATCCACAACAAGAAAGTCTTGGACAAGGTCTGATCCGAGGTGTCTTGATCACAATTCAAGCCATCTCTACATCAAGCTGAGTTAGTGTCTAGGCAAGACATGGGGTGCGTGCTCTTTTCCATGCTTTTGGTTTTGTCCCGCGAGGTTTTCCAGAGGAAGGTTTTTAACGAGGCCACAACTTGTCTTCACATCACTTAGGCCCTATCTCGGTCCAAGGCTAAAGAAGTTTACATTTTTTATTTCATTTTAAAGCTTATATTAAAGTTAAACTATAGTTTCCTTTTTACTTATTTTCGAAACCCTAGAGAGCATGTTCTCGGTTTCTCTTTATTTAAACGGGTCTCTAAACCCTATTGTAATCATCCATCCTTTAATCAGCGAGTATTCTTTTCTCCTTGATGGCTCTCTCTCTAAGACAAGTTGTCAAGTTTCTTCTGGTGTGTAGTATCCAGGAACCTAAGGGTGTTTGCTTGGTGTGTTGTATCCGAGTTATTCACCTAGGGGTATCAAGAGATCCTATCATCCCTCTTGTGTCACCAATCGATCCATAACCTTGAAGAACTTGAGTCTCTGATTCGTTCTTGCAAGGATCTATCCATTCCCATCAACCAAAGAGCATCCTAGGGACGCATCAAGTAGCATGCCAAGTATTGCTATCACACACAGATTGAAAGAATGAGTAGAAACAGAGAATAAACGGATGGAATAGAGTTTAAGAGAGACTAAAAGAGATTTGGAGACTAAAAGCTTGAGACTTGGTTAAGAAACCATTTCGAGATGAAGAACACCAAGAACATTAGAGAGAATAAGAGAGACTCGAGAATTGCTTCATTTATTAACCAGAGAGGTGTTTACACTTATATAGAGGCTTTACAACGGATACAAAAGGAATGGACATAAAGGAAGAGACGTGGCCGGTCAAGGAGAGTAGCGCGCCTGGTTTTGAACTTGTGGCTTAGGGGGCGAGATGCCTTTGTCATCTTGACTAGATGCCTCACCTTTCCAGCTCGGGACAGGCTGTCTAGGTCAAGCTTACTCTCCTTATCCGCGAGCCACTTCTTTACCGAGTAACCACCCGAGTTAACCTTCTCCCTTTTACCTCATCAGTTTACCTTGCCTTCTCTTGCCTTGATGTCCAAGTATCGGCCATGGATGTACGGACCAAGGGTTGTACCTACAAGGTCCATCCGTACAACTTGACCCGGATTTTGCACATGACCAAAATGAGTTTAGGTCGGGTTTAAAGTTATTTGGGTCGAGTGGTTCGTACGGTCGGCCGTACACTTGCCCTAACTTTGCACCAACCTTCTTTTGATCCCAAACTTCAGAATAAGCCTCTTAAACCTCTTCTCTTATTTACTCAGAACAACACTCCCCCTCAAGCTTGACCATGTGGAACAAGTCAAGCTTGGAATGCTATGAGATCTTCCTCATTAAAAACTGTTGGAATAATGAAAGAAAGAGAAGAAGAAACAAAGCTGGTTAAAGATAGAATCTGGATCAAGCAGACTTGACTTGCAAGGAAAGATGAAGGCTGTCCATAAACCACTTAACCTAACCTGACTTGCAAGGCAAGAAAGGTATTTGGAAAACTCTTGGACGTGGCTAAAGGTCCAGAAACCTAAGGATAATTGGTTTGAATTCAAATGGAAGGAGCTAGTTTGAATTGGACAAGAAGAAGCCACATGGGGGCTTGGAGATGCAGCTGGACCTGTCACTATCGCACCAAGCTGAATGTGCCCTCTTCCTCCAGTCACTTTCTCTTCCTCTGGACGTGCCAGACTGTCCATGCCACAGCCTGCTCCTTACCAGTCTGCCCCAGCCAGTTCTGAACCTGCTCTGATCTCTCTTTCTTTACAAAATTAGTTATTTAAGTTTTCATGTTTTATTAGTAGTTTATTGTGCTTGTAATGTCTTGTAACTTGGCTATAAAGCCCTCACATGTAACCCACGAAATTCCTAAGGAGAATTGAGCCTCCTCCTTCATTATTCTCTCTTGTTCATACACTCTCATATTCTATCTAAGTCTCATACACTCTCATACTCAGAAACTCTCTTAAACTCTCCATAATCTTTCATTCTCTCATACAAGGCAATTCTGCCTCATACTATTGTCTCTCATCCATTCTCTTGTTTTCTCTCAACCAGACTCTCACACACTTTCATTCTCACCATATTCTCTCTATTCTCACAAAAACCTCACCAAGAAGAAAACCCTTTGTGGGATAAAACCCCTTGATGAGGGAAAAAGAGTAAAGACCCCATAGCGAGGGGATTAGTTGTCTGGTGAAAGATCAATAGGTCCTAATCTGGTGTGAATAGACTCAATGACCTTCTGACTTGCTGCCTTGGTAAAGACATCCGCCAACTGATCCTCACTTCTTGTATAACATGGCAAGATCTCTCCAAGAACAATCATCTGCCTCACCTTGTGGCAGTCTACCTCAATGTGCTTGGTTCTTTCATGGAACACTGAGTTGGTTGCAATGTGGATAGCCGCCTGGTTGTCACAATGCATAGTCATTGGTGCGGCTTGCTCAGCTCCTAGATGCTTCAATATCCCTTTGATCCACACCAATTCATTTGTCAGCTTCAACATGGCTCTATACTCAGCTTCAGCACTTGAACAGGAGACCACCTTCTGCTTCTTGCTTTTCCAAGTGACAAGGTTTCCTCCAATAAACGTGCAATAGCCGGTAGTGGACTTCCTATCAGCCCTATCTCCTGCCCAATCTGCATCACAGTATCCCACCACTTCAGTGTTCTCATTACACCCCATCCATACTCCTTGGCCTGGTGATCTATTGAGGTAGCTCAGGATTCGGTCCACCATTCTCCAGTGATGTTCCCTTGGTTCTTGCATGTGCTGGCTCACCTGGTTCACAGCAAAACAGATATCAGGACGGGTAATGGTCAAGTATATTAACTTACCAACCATCCTCCTATAAAGTTTAGGGTCTTCAAGGTATTGGCTGTTCTCAATCTCCCCCTCTCGTGGTACTTTGTACCCATCCTCCAATGGCATTCTAGCTGTCTTCCCACCAATTTTACCTGCATCTTGTTAGTTTAGTGAAGAACAGAGTGAAGAATAATGAAGAACAGGTGAGAGAGAGGGAGTTTGATTCGAAATGGTTAAGAGAGACAGTAGAGTTTGTGTTACTCGACAGAGAGAATAAGAGAGAGAAGGAGTTTATTTCCTTGATCTGAATATTGGTCTGGAGCAATACATAAATAGACACAGGGAGACAAAAGAGAAAAGAATAAACAAAGGTGGTCTGGCCGAGAGAAAGGGACAGGTCCTCAGCAGCCACAGACCCTAAATGGAACATGTGATCTTTACTATATTTAAATCCTCCACTTGCTTCTGCTTCCCAACGGGTATCTTGACCTTCAAACCAGTTTGAATCCCTCTTGGTCGATTTGAATTAAACTCCTTGTCTTCCAAGTCAAGCTAGGTCAGAGTTGGTTGCTTGGGCGCCAAGGAGTTGTACGGACAGACTTGCTTCACAAGTCTTGTACGGATCACTTCTCTTTACTTAGACCAAATGTTCCTGTCTTGATCTCTTCTTGTTAAATGTCTTCATGTCAATACTCCCCCTCAAGCTTGACCATAAGATTTGATCAAGCTTGGAAACCATGAAGACTTCCCTCATTAAAACCTTAATATGCAAAACCCACTGGGATAAAAACATACTAAGGAAAGAGTAGAAGCTCCATGGCTAAGGGGATCATGCCTGGGTGATATCAATGAGTCCAAGCTTGGGATATATGGACTCACACACCTTAGTACTAGCAGCTTTGGTGAAGATGTCGGCTAACTGATCTTCACTCCTTGTATAGCAAGGCAGAATGACTCCTTGGGTTATTACTTGTCTCACTTTGTGGCAGTCCACCTCAATGTGTTTAGTTCTCTCATGAAATACTGAGTTTGACGCTATATGGATAGCAGCTTGGTTGTTGCAGTGCATGGTGATTGGTGCAGTGATCTCTATCCCCAAGTCTTTGAGAAGTCCTTTGATCCACACTAACTCATTTGTTAGTTTCCTCATGGCTCTATACTCTGCTTCAGCACTTGAGCATGAAACCACCTTTTGCTTCTTGCTCTTCCATGTGACCAGATTGCCTCCTATGAAGGTGCAATAGCCTGTGGTTGATTTCCTATCATTCCTATCTCCTGCCCAATCAGCATCACAATAGCCAACCACTTCTGTGTTGCCATTACAGCCCATCCATACTCCTTGTCCAGGAGCTCCACTGAGATATCTGAGTATCCTTTCCACCATTTTCCAGTGATGAACCTTTGGCACTTGCATATGCTGGCTCACCTGGTTCACAGCAAAGCATATATCAGGTCTAGTGATGGTTAAATAGATAAGCTTACCCACTAGTCTTCTGTATTGCTTTGGATCATCAAATGGTGTGTCTTCATACTCCCCCTCAAGCAAAATCTTATAGCCATCTTCTAGTGGAGTCTTGGCTGGTTTCTCTCCAAGCATACCTGCTCCATTCAGAAGATCAAGTGTGTACTTCCTTTGGGACAAGAAGAGCCCCTCATTAGAGCGGCATACTTCAATTCCAAGGAAGTACTTTAGCTCACCTAAATCCTTGATTTCAAATACAGATTTTAGATAAGCTTTAGTGATTTGTATACCTTCTTTGTCACTCCCTGTGATGATGATATCATCAACATACACAAGGATGACTACTATACCTTGTTGGCTGGTGAGAGTGAATAGAGTATGGTCTGCCTCAGATCGTCTAAACCCTTTTCCATTCAGGGTGGTACTGAGTTTATGATACCAGGCTCTTGGTGATTGCTTTAACCCATAGATAGCCTTCTTGAGTCTCAACACATTGCCTGGTTTCACTAGGTACTCTAGACCAGGAGGAGGTCTCATGTAGACTTCATCTTCTAGTTCCCCTTGAAGAAAAGCATTCTTCACATCCATTTGCCATAAGTCCCATTTCAAGTTGGTAGCAATAGAAATGATGATTCTGATGGTGTGAAGTTTTGCAACTGGTGCAAAGGTATCAAGGTAATCTTCTCCATAAGTTTGAGTGAATCCCCTTGCAACCAGCCTTGTTTTCTTCCTTTCTGGTTTACCATTGGCTAGATACTTGATGGTGAAGATCCACCTACTTGTTACTGCCTTCTTTCCTTTTGGGAGTTCAGCCTCATACCAAGTATCATTGTCTATCATGGCCTGAGTTTCATGACCCACTGATTCCTTCCATTCCTTATCCTTCATTGCTTCTTCATAGGATCTTGGTATGTATTCTTGATCCAAGTTGCTCATGAGGACTCTATGCTCTGCTGGATATTGAGCCAGAGAGCATGTGGCTTGAATGGGATGAGCTACTGCATTTGCATTGTAGTATACCCTTGTGTTCGTCCAGTTAGATGGGGGTTGCCTGATTCTTGTGCTTCTCCTTAATGGCTGTACCTGAGCTTCTTCATCCTCATGGGTTTGTGGTTGAGGCTGCTCCTGGGTTTCTTCTGAACCATGTTGATCATGAATTTCAGAACCTTCATGATGTATTGTCTCCTCTGGTTCTGGTTGGTTTCCCCCCTCAGGATCAAGATGGGTCTCATTTTCAACCGTTCCAGCAGTTTGAGCAGGTCCTTCTCTTGTTTCCTCCCTGGCCTGAGGCTGACTAATACCAAGACTTTCCAGGATGATCCTCAGGTTGTTTGCTCTGTCTGAAGGCGCATGTGAGAGATCCTTCAAGTTATCCCAGCTCTTCTCATCATAGTACCCTCTAGACTCCACAAATTTCACATCCCTTGAGACCATAACTCTCCTAGTTTCTGGTACATAGCACTTGTATCCTTTCTGGTTGGCTGAATAACCAATAAACATTGCTTTGACACTCTTTGCTTCAAGTTTGTTTCTCTGTTCTCCTGGAATCAATACAAAGCACATACACCCAAACACACGCAAGTGATCAATGGATGGTCTAGTTTTGTTCAATACCTCATAAGGAGAGACATCATGAAGAACCCGTGTGGGTGTTCTATTGATCAGATAGCATGCTGACACCACAGCATCCCCCCAAAACCTCTTTGGAACATTTGTGTGGAACATCATGCTTCTGGCCACTTCCATAAGATGTCTATTCTTCCTCTCAGCCACTCCATTTTGTTGTGGTGTGTATGGGCAGCTTGTCTGATGAATGATTCCATGCTTGGCTAGGTGGTTTTTGAAAGCATGGCTTGTGTACTCCCCACCATTGTCTGACCTAAAAATTTTAATCTTGGCATTGAAGTGATTAGTTATATAGCTTTGAAAGTTCATAAAAGCTTCTAACACCCTATCTTTTGATTGAATTAAGGTCAGCCAAGTGTATTTCGATTTCTCATCTATAAAAGTAACAAAATACTTGTGGTTTTCTCTAGAGACACAAGGAGCAGTCCACACATCAGAATGAATTAGATCAAAGCAGTGCTCATAGATAGTTGTTGATTTAGTAAAAATAGACTTGCAATGTTTTGCCAAGGATACAAGCTTCACAGCTATCAGTTTTAAAGAAAGATTAGGCAACATTAAGCTTAAAGCACGAGAATGAGGATGACCTAATCTAGCATGCCATAATACATTAGAAGGTAAGACAGGAATAGAACTAAAAGCACAAGAAATATCAGAACTAAGTTTGGTGTCTTCAAGCAAGTACAACCCTTCCTTGCTCACACCTTTCCCAAGCATCTTACTTGTCTCAATATCCTGAAAATGAACATCATTAGGGCTGAAAATAACTTTGCAATTGAGATCAGTAGTAGCCTTTTTAACTGAAAGCAAGTTGGAAGCAAATGTGGGCATATAAAATGCCTTAGAATCCTTATCAAACAATTTCAAGTTCCCTATGCCTCTAATAGGTACTCTATCACCATTAGCAATTACTACACTTCCTAAGGCAGGTTCAATGTTGCTAATAAGACTAGAGTCCTTAATCATGTGATGAGATGCTCCTGAATCAATAATCAATGGTTTATCACTCAATGATTTATTTAAAACATTTCTACTGATGTTACCAGAGTTTGCATTGAGTGCCTCGATAAGGGCCTCAATGTCTGACTTGCGGATGAAGGCATCATCAGGGGCTGGTTGAGATGTGGCTCCAACTGCATAGGTGGTAGAAACCAGAGCTCTTCCTTCACCATTTGGACGCATAGGCTGAGAGGTTTGCTGAACAGCTTCACTGGCCCTTGCTTGGTTAAATCTTGATGGTGGCCTGAGGTGTGGGTGAAGAATCCAGCACTGGTTCTTCATGTGACCACTCTTCTTGCAATGCTCACAAGTAACTCACCGGTTCTCTGGTTTGAAGAAGACCTTGTTAGCTGAGGCTTCAGCCTTGTGAGCCATGTTCAAGTCACCTTTTCCACCAAATAGACCCACTGAGCCTTGCTCCTTCTGGATTTGAGCACATACCTCCTCAAGGGTAGGTAACTTGTCTGCCCTCAACAGATGTTTGATGAGGTCATTGTAACCTGGATTGAGAGTGAGGAGTAGACCAAACACCTTGTCTTGCTCACGCCTCTCATTCAGGATGGTAGGATCCGTAGTACTTGGCCTCAACATCTCCAGCTCTGCCCAGAGAGCTCTGAACTTACCAAAGTGTTGGTTAAAGTCCATATCTTCCTGGTTCAAGCAGTTGATGGCCTTCTTTACTTCAAAGACCCTACTGAGGTTGGATATGTTTCCATATACCTTCTGAAGGGTATCCCACAACTCTTTTGCGGTTTCACAGTATGAGTAGGCCTCCATTATGGGGCCATCAAGTGAGCTCTGGATGATGTTCAGCACCATAAAGTCCTCTTGACTCCATTTGCCTTCATCTGCCACCCACAAGCTCCTTGCCGTCTTCTCCTTGAGTGGTTTGTTTTGGCGCCTCACCTGGAGTGATATGGGACCATAAACCTCTTCCACCAAGGGCATTCTTGATCAATCTTGACCAGAGAAGGTAGGTCACTCCTTTTAGAGTGACTGGAATCACCACTGCCTTGTTTTGTTCCATTTCGAGTTGCTATTATCCAGTGGGTAAAAGGATGTATCCAAGAGTTTTTGAGAAAGAAAAAAATAGTTTCTGGATACTAAAGCAAACAGGAAACAGAGATGAACAAGTATACTTTGTTTAGCTTGTGAAGAGATGAAGAAAAATGAGGAAGAATACTTGATGAACTCGCAAGAACAGGGCTATTATCCACTGGATAAAAGAATGTTCTTCAAGAAAATCAAGAACTAATCGGATGAAAAGAAAGAGTGAAGTGAGTAGAGTAGATTTGCGGAAGAAAATATAGGTTTAGGAGCTTTGAGGTTCTGATACCATGTTAGTTTAGTGAAGAACAGAGTGAAGAATAATGAAGAACAGGTGAGAGAGAGGGAGTTTGATTCGAAATGGTTAAGAGAGAGAGTAGAGTTTGTGTAACACCCCCGAACCGTCCTAGACATATAGTTGATCCACCGGCCAACAATCAAACAAGAACATGACCGATAGACCAACCAATACCCAGGGTTAGAGATGAGCCAACCGGCCAGCCAACAATCAACAAGAACATGACTGACCGTCCAACCCAACACCATGGTCCGGAAGCGCTACGTGACGGCTAGGGACAATCTGGTCATAGTCATAGAACTTACTCCGCAACCTAGACCAGTTCATCCACTAACTCGTCCCGCTAAATCAAGGCATAAGGCTTTGCAACCCGTACCAAGAGTTAACGATTCCGTTAGATCAAGGCCTAAGGCTTTTCAACCCGTACCAAGACCTAACGTTGTGTTAGACCGGACTAGTCAAATATCAGAGTACTCATGATGCGCATATAAAACAATTACTTTATTTATTCAAGAAATATTCATACATTGAAATAATTCAAGACTGGACCCGGCCTAATGCAAAATCGAGTCAACTAAACACAAATCAAAATACGTATACAAAAGGCATGAAATCTACTCCGGCGGTCCTAACGTCCAGCAACGAGCTATCCGATCATCCTTACTAAGCTACCTGCAAAAAGGACAACGGGAGTTGGGTGAGTAACCTAATGTTACTCAGTGAGATGGCGGCCTCTACCCGCAACCTATAAACTAACGCAGACAACCCAAAATAACAATCAATCTAGCCCTAGCATGCAAACCAAAGCTAAGACTAAACAAGCAATCACAATTCACTATCTAATCAAACCGTTACTAAGTTAGATTTGGCCTCCTGCCTTGATCTAACTTCAAGTAACGGGAACCTGCACGAAAACAAGTCAACAAGCAATCCCTAGTTAACCATATATACGCCTGAGTTCAGTACTCATGTAGTGTTAGACACTTGACTATACAAGTATCACTAATTGGTCGACCAACAATCAGACAAGAACATGATCGGGCCAATCTATGATAACGCATAGCTTCAATATACCACCACTTCATAAGCAATCGCACCAAACAATATAACAGCCAACTTCGGTCTATACTACCAAAGAGACACCAATCCTAATCCGGTACCTAACCCGGAATTAGTCTGAGTGTTCGACCTGCAAGAATCAACACCAATAACAATAATAAAGTACTAACTACGACTCGATAACCTAACTCGTAACACCGTATATCAGTGCTACACTTACTCTAGTTCTATAACCCTTTACTACAACACGACACTGCTAACTGGGCCCTTGTGACTTGTGGTCTCTCAAGCGGCAATATCTATCTCCCTACACAAGGGCAGAAGAATGAACTTCAAACCGACACACCCCGTCCATCGGGTAACCGCTACCGAGCCCCACAGTCCATTCGGGTACTGCACGTTACAGAGTTTAAATAGAAACCAAGGAACAGGCTCCTTTAGGTTTCGAGAATCATAATGAAATAAAAACCATAGTCTAAACTTAAACTAAGATAGAAATGTGGTCGGTCCTAATATGCATACATATCATGCATATCCTAAGATACATCAACTAGGTGATTTGTGAAGCAAACTAAGGCCTCGTTAAAAACCTAACTTTAGAAAACCCATTGGGACAAAACCAAAGGTAGGGAAAAAGAGCACACTTAGGTTGCTTGCCTAGTTGATGATCAGCTTGATAAAGGGGTAGCTTGAATGGTGGTGAGGGTGTCTTGGTTGATCAAGCTTCGGCCAAGACAATCTTCTTGTATGAGGGATATCTTAAGTAATCCTCCAATAGCTTCCTTGAGCTTCTTTGATCTGGAACGAGTCATAGGCCCTTCTGGAATAGACAATGCATCTTCATCAATTGGTTTGTCCATCAGCTCACCATCTCCATTAGTTGGCTGGTCCATGATCACATCACACTTAGAGACTATACAAGTATCACTAATTGGTAGACCAACAATCAGACAAGAACATGATCGGCCAATCGCTGATACCGCATAGCTTTCAATATCCACCACCCTTCATAAGTCATCCCTCAAACAATGTAATAGCCAACTTTGGGTCTACACTAACCAAAGAGACACCAATCCTAATCCGGTACCTAACCCGGAATTAGAACTCAATGTTAGAAACCTGCAAGAAAATCAAACACCAATAACAATAATAAGGTACTAACTACGACTCGATCTAACTTGTAACACCGTATATCGGTGCTACACTTACTCTAGGGTTCTATAACCCTTTACTAAACACGACACTCTAACCTGGGCCCTGGTGACTTCGTGTTCCTCTCAATCGGCAATATCCTATCTCCCTACCACAAAGGCCAGAAGAAGGAACTTTCAACCGACCATCGGGTCACCGCGCGACAGCCCACAGTCCATCGGGTCACTGCCACGTTACACCGTCGTGTAACACTCAGCCCTAGGCCATGACCCCGTCTCTCTGAGTCTTCCCGATCCATCGAATAAGGGGTTTCCTTGAACCCGCTGGGTACGAGGTCGAGGAAACACTAATCAACCCCTAAACAAGCATAGCATGGGCGGGTTACGCACATGAGTGTTCTATGCCGATAAGCAGCTGGTTGATCGGAGAGGACTTGGCCAAAACCCGAGATGAACGTCTTCAATGGACTGGACTGGACTGATCTTGAATTGGACAGAACCTCCCCTTATACTGGTCTGGACTGATCTGGACTCGGACAGAACTTTCTTTAGCTTCTGGACAGTTCTTCGGACTTTCGGGCAGAACATCGGCTTTAGACTGATCTGAACTCGTGGAACTAACCTGATCTTGGACAGAAACTCCACTTGGTCATCAGAGAATATGACTGGCTTGGATGGATTGATTTGGACAGAGCTTCCGCCTCACAATCGAAGAGAATCACCAATTGGACAGAACTTGCCTTCTCGTTGGAGTATCGGTCTTTAGAATCGGCCATACTCTCAACTCGACCATTTTCTTGCTCTCTCTCTCTCTCTCTCTACCCTCGTTTTTAAATTTCTTTGGACAGGTCTGGATGTAGAGAAATGAGAGGGGGTCGTGGGCTATTTATAGGAGACAACAACCAATCAGCTTCAGGTTGGTGGCAGCCCGTGTGTTGCTCCGCATGGCTCCGGACGCATGCACGGCGACACCTCGTTCTCCACATGGCAATCAGCATGGCCAGGACTCATGCAGGGAGCCAACACTCCTCCCATATGTCAAGCTGCATGTCTGAAACTCATGCAAGTCCACACCACATCATCCACATGTCGATTAGCATGCTTTGGTTGCATGCGCGTCGACACCTCGTGCTTGGTCGTCCACCTCGTGCTTTTGTGTGTCAATCCGCATGTGATGCTTCCATGCACGGCGACACCTCCTCCTTGTGTTGACACTCAGCTGGTTAGATGTTTGACAGCACGTCCTGATCCCATACACGGAGCCACATCGTGCTTCTCGGTCCATTCGCCCGATTTTGACTCTTCCAGGATATTTTTGACCCGCGATCAATCCCGAATATTTTTTCCGCTCCCCTTCTGATGCTCTGAATATTTTTAAGAAACTCCAAAAGTATCCTGACCTTGATGGAAAATATTTCTCGAGCCTCTGACTTTCCCAAAAAATTCCATAACACCAAAATTAGGGTTTTTGTCCAATTTCGGGTTTTCCCGTCGTGCTTCGATCCCGTCGTGCTTTGATTCCGTCGTGCTTACTTCCCGTCATGCTTGCTTCCCGTCCTGCTTAATTCCCGTCCTGCTTCCGATTTATTTTTCTTTTTCCAAAATAATATATTACGAAGTTTCGCGGAAAACTTCGTGCCTAAGAAACGTCGAGCTTCGGAAACGTCGTGCTTCTAAAACGTCGTGCTTCCAAAAATGTTATGCTTCTAAAACATTCGTCTGATCAATCTGAGACATTGTATAACATGGTAGAGCAGCTTATTTTGACTCATGGTCCACTCACGATCCATTCTTCGACCATCTCCTACTTCAACCTTTCCCGATCGATCTTTATTTCCCGCGACTCGACCACCAGGTTGATGCTCGACCACTCTTCCATTTTCTCTGAACCATGTTAAGTCTTATATGACCAAAACTCAACATTCTTCATCAAAATTTGATTCCCAAAATCTTGGCTCCAAATTCCAACTTTGTCGATCTCGACCATTTTATCCCTTTAGGCGGGTTACTACACACAGAACCTCGGCCAGAGCATCTTTATTTTATTCATTTCCTTTTTGTCTGTTCAGAAGTGTACAGAAGGCATCTTGCCTATTTAAGTTACTTGTATGCAGTTTACACAAAGCAAGGAATAAAATCTCCTTCTCTATTCTCTCTTATTCTCTCGTGCAAACACTTCTCTCTCTCTCTCTCCTCCTGTTCTCGAATCAAACTCCCCTTTTCTCTTGTGTTCTTCATTCTGTTCTTAACCAAACTTACACTTGTGACTGATGCGAAAGCTTCACCAGGAGACTGAGCAACCAGGCTCTGATACCATGAAAGTTTTCAGAGAACAAGGCTTGAGTGATGATGAACGAGTGTGGAGATGTTGAGGATGAGACTTGATGAGGAAGAACGAGAGACTGATGGAAGAGTGAGAGTGATTCGTGAGAGAGTATGAGAGATTATGAGAGTATATGAGAGATTATAAGACTAAGTAACCAGAGAATAGAGAGAATAGAGAGAATAGAGACTAAGAGATTGTGAAGGAGAGAAAATCTCAGCTTACCATTAACCATCGACAATACAAGAGTATAAATAGATAAATGAGCTAGTCTAGGGTTTACAAAATATCAGAGCAAGCATGTGGAGTCAAGGGAAGGTTTGAAATGAGTGGAGCAGGAGCTATACACGCTTGGGGACAGCCTGGCTGGTCAAGAGTGTAACTTGGCCTAGAATCAGCCACCAAGGCCTATGCATCTATCCAGAGATCAGTCCAAGTTCAGCCTCCTTCCTTTCCAGCCTGAACCTTATCCATAAACGGTCAAGACAAGCAGCATCTCGCAGATGCCTTCCAAGATGCCATTCTGATCCCATCTTCTTCTCCAAACCAACCAAGACTCTTTCTTCACCATTGAAGCTTCTCTGTGACTTGGGATGCAAGGTAAGACCTAGGGTTGTACGGATTTAGGGTTTGGTCCGTACAACTTGACCCAGTTTTTGCACAAACCTAAAATGTCTTCAAATGGTCGAGAAATAAGTTTCCCGGGTTGGCCCGTCCGTACAGGCCGTACAGTCCGTACGACCGTACTGTACGGACCACCCTATTTTTGCACCTCAACCATTTGCTCCCAAATTGCACCCAAGCCTTCTTCCTTCATAGTAAACCCTTCCTGAACCTTGTTCTAGCTCTGCAAAATCTTCTGGACCCTCCTTAGACCTTGATCAGTCTCTAAGTGGGTTTTGCCCAAGCTTTGCACATTAACCTTTAGTGAGATGGTTTATCACTTCAGGTTAACAGTATATTCTCTGGTTTCTTTTATTTAAGGGTTTTCCCTAACCCTATTGTACTAAAGCAATCTAATACTATCAACTTCTTTTCTCTCTTGATGGCTCTCTCTCTAGAAGTGTGTCGAGTGTCTCTCTGGTGTGTTATATCCGGAGCTTAAGGGTGTTTAACTTGGTGTGTCATATCCGAGCTAATCATCTAGGAGTATCAAGAGCTCTCTCATCCATCTTGTGTCACCATTCAATCCACAAACCTTGAAGAACTTGACACCCTGATTCGTTCTTGCAAGGATCTATCCTCCCAATCAACCAAAGAGCATCCTAGGGGCGTGTCATCAGGCCACACCAATGACCATGCATTGTGACAACCAAGCAGCCATCCACATTGCTTCCAACTCAGTGTTCCATGAGAGAACCAAGCATATTGAAGTTGACTGTCACAAGGTGAGGCAAATGATAGTTCAAGGAGTGATCCTACCTTGTTACACACGGAGTGAGGATCAGTTGGCTGATATTTTTACCAAGGCTCCAAGACAGAAAACACTTGAGTCCATCCATCAGAGGTTGGGACTCATTGACCTTACTAGGTGCAACTAATCCCCTCGTCATGAGGTCTTTACTCTTTTCCTTGCTGAGGTTTTATCCCTAAGGAGGTTTTTCTTTGGAAAGGTTTTTAATGAGGAAGATCTCATGACATTCCAAGCTTGACTTGTTCCACATGGTCAAGCTTGAGGGGGAGTGTTGAACCAAATAAGAGATGGGGTTATGATCTATGAAGAGGGCTGCAAATGACTTATGGGATGAAGAGGAAGAAGTTTGGAGGTGTCCGGACAAGGCCGTACAGGTCAGGCCGTACAAGTGGCTGTACAAACATAGTCGACGAAAAGTAAGTTTTGGGTCGACCAAAGTTACTCCGGGTAAAACCAGAGAAGTTACATCCGCGAGGATAATGTTTCCCTTCCTTCCTTCCGTGTGTCCAAATGCACTGAACCTTGTGGATAAGGAGCCCTCCGCGTCTGGACAGGCTGGCCTAAAGCATCTAGTCAAGATGCCAAAGGAATCAAGCGTGTAGAGCTTCTGGTCCAAGTATTTTGAATTAGGCGCGCCCAAGACCATTGACTCCACATGCTTAGGTTGAAACCTTATCTTGTATCCGTTAAGCACAGCCATAACCTTTTCTATATATTTGTAACCCCTCTCATTAATCAATCAAGCAATATTTTCGAGTCTCTCTTATTTCTCTCTAGGTGTTCTTCATGTTCTTCATACTCGAAATGGTTTCTTAACCAAGTCTCAATCTTTTAGTCTCCAAATCTCTTCTAGTCTCTCTCAAACTCTATTCTATCCGTTTATACTCTGTTCTTCATCATTCTTCAGCAAATACTTCACTGTTCTTCATTCTACACATTATAATCTCTTATTCTCACATGGTATCAGAGCTTTAAGCTCCTAAACTCTTTAGATTCCGCAAAAACCATTCTGTTCTTCCATTTACTCTGTTTTCCAGTTACTCTGTTTTCTCTGTTTCACTCTTGTCTACTATGTTTCTCTTCGTTCTATTATTAGAGTATCTTCATTAGAGAATCTGATGTGATCATGGAAAGCACCAAGGAATGTAATGTGATCATGGACCAGCTCAACAAGGATGATGATGTATCCAGGAATGCACCCATGGACAAACTAGCTAATGAAGATGCATTAGCTAAGATCTTTTAAGATCTTAGATGAATAAGTAACAAGAACGAGACTAGAAAGAGATTTGATGAACAAAAGACTCGGTTTAGACTAAGAACTAAAAAGATTAATGAAAGACTATGAAGAACATGGTGAGACTCGAAAGTTTAGAGAGAACTGTATGATTTATTCATCCACTCGGGGTATGCTTATATAGAGAGAGTTACAAGGGTTTTCGTAAAGCAGAAGGTAAAAGATGTGGCTGTGGTTGAGGAGGGGGCGCGCCTAATTCAAACCGAGGCTTCCTGGCCAAGTAAATGGCATCAGCATCTTTGACAAGATGCTGATCCTTCCAGTCCATGCCAGCCTGTCCACGCGGCTCTCCTCTTCCTTTCCAACGGATGGATAAGCTTACCTTCCTAGTAAAGCAGCCGGGTAACTTTGGTTTTACCCGAATGGTGAAAACTGGTCGAATGCTTTTGGTCGACCTTGTACGGCCTGTACGGCCTGTACGGCCTGTACGGCCTTGTACGGCCTGTACGGCCTTGTACGGCCTATACGGCCTTGTACGGACAAGGTCGACCCAAACCCTTCTTCTCTCTTCTTTCTAATCAACCCCAAGATAGATGCCTCAACTTAACACTCCCCCTCAAGCTTGACCATATGGAACAAGTCAAGCTTGGAAGGCTATGAGATCTCCCTCATTAAAAACCTCACCAAAGAGAAAACCCTTTTTGGGATAAAACCATTTGATGAGGAAAAAAGAGTAGAGACCTCATAGCAGGGGATTAGCTAAGTTGGGTTAGATTAATGAGCCCCAACCTTACATGGATGGACTCCATTGTCTTCTGTCTAGCA
>CAJHQP010009534.1:0-22062 GCA_905132765.1 Moricandia arvensis
AGAACTGAAAGAAGACAAACATCTGTCTAAAACCATTAGACTCAAGCACACAAAGCAAGTAAACTTGTAATACCTTTCAGGCCTAAAGACCAATGGAAAAAAAACAAAACATTAAACCAATTTTCTCCTTTTTGTATCCTTGTAAATTACAGAAGAGTAGAAGACTCTTTACTTCTCCATTGAATTTGTTTGTCCTTTTGCAGGCAACAATTCTCCTCTAGCTGTCTCCATGTTTTCTCCATTCTTCTTTGTTATTCCTCTGCGTTCAGCTAATCTTCCTTGAAACTTCGCAAAACACTTTCTTGGAACAGTTTCCGATTTGTATCAGACAAAACCTTAAGAACATTCTCTGTTCAAGTTCTTCCACAGCTTGATTCCAAATGGCTACTACCGTTCTCTCCAAAGCCGGAAACACTATTTGGTAAAAACTGAATTTCTACTTTCTGTCTCACCAAGTTACTAAAATGATGTTGCTTCCAATAAGTATTAAAGCCCGTTCCGCTTACCTAAACATACACACAAGCAGTAAAACTCAGGAAGATAGTTAGAGAAGAAACTAATATTACATGTATGTGGTTTCGGGACCTAGAGATTACGAGTTTTCGCCCGAACAAACTCATTGAAGACTCTTAACAAACAGTAATGATTTTCTAAACTACCTGAAAGTGAGAATCTGCCTCAAGCACTGAGCAATTTGGCGAGAGAGAGGAATCATACAACGTTCAAACTCTGTTAACTGAGTTGCTTCTAGAATCTCCTCTAATTCACTCAAGAACATGATTTCCTTTGGAGCTATTAGTGACAGCCAGTACTTCAACACCCTTAATGACGGTATCAGCAAGCTTAACGTCTTTCTCAACAAACTGTATAACACAGTAAGAAAGCTGTTGATGGTAACTAGGTAAGCATTTCAGTTTGTGTAGAGGAACAAGACTCTAGTAAGAAGAGCTTGTGTTCTTCCTTGAGTGGTAAAGCGAATCCATTGATGATGGATCCTAACACTTCAAGAAACTCAGCTATTCCAGAGTGTTTCCCCTGTCTCTAATATGAAATCATACAAGATGTTGTTCATTGTCTTCCTGATGAATGGACGATGAACCATGAACCTCCCGTAGATCCGGTGAAGTATTGTTTTGAGATAATCTCTTTCTCTATGATCTTCTGAATCAAACAAGTCCAATAGCTTGAGAACAAATGTATGATCAATGTACTTCTTGGATATCTTGGCGTCTGTGTTGGGAGATGCAACGATTCTTAGGAGGAACTCGTAAACAATCTGCAAATGAGGCCAAGAAGGGTTCAAAGATCCTTCTTCTTGTTCTTCCAAATCTCCTGCTTCTGGAGTTTTGTTCTTCCATTGTTGGTGACGACTACTAAAGAGATTAGCTGAAACCATCCTTGTAGCTTCTTGAATAACTGATTCAGTGAACTTGCTATTCCCTGAAGAGATGATATAGTCCACAACTTCAAGAAGTGTTTGCCTTTTGATCTCTTTCTCCTTCAGGTTCCCTTGAGGCTCATTGACGAAATCAAACACCACACAGCATAACCTAAGCTTCTTGAGAAACAGCTCCTGCTTCTCGGAGATGGAAACATGTTTTAACCTTGGCAAGACATCAACAGAAACAGAATCAAGATTGTCTCCATTGGATGATGATCTCTGGCTTAAAACTTCATCTCCTTGGTTGTTGTTATCCGGAGCTTGAGACTCACCATTATCCCAAAACTTAGCAGAAGAAGGCTTCTTAGGAAGCTTCCCAAGTATTTGCTTAAACATCTTCCGATCTATGAGTCAAACTTTCCGACTGTATCTTCTCAAACGAGTAGACTTAGATAAGATTCTCAAGTTTCCATTGCTTTAAAGCAAAGTCAGATCTCAGAAACTAGAAAAACAGATTAAAGAAGTATACTTTACTACTCCTAAGATCATCTCACCACGCATAAGAACAACTCTTGTGAACATCTCTTGTTGACTAGATCTCTTATTGATAAGTCACCCAGAGACCAAACCACAACCCAGAACAAAAAGGTTGTAGCTTTACTATCACGAATCAAGCGCGTGAATCATATCTGGACCAAGGAAGCAAGATCTAAACTTGTGAATCAATATAACAAAGCAGAAGAACTTGGGTTCGACCCACAAGTAATCTAAGACAATCAAAGTACCAAGAAGAACAAGAAGAGGGGTTTAGCTTTTCATAGCTATTGCTTCCTTGGCATGAGGAGAGAGAAGAAGAAATGGATAAAGATTAGAGAGACTAAAGAGAGAGATAAAAAGAAAGGATGGTGACTGAGAGAAGACAGAATGACCAGAGATAAAATTTTGACTGTCTGAACAGGGAACAGCATGTCGACAACGTTTTAAGTCATAACCAATGAAAGTAATAAGAGATTTAAATCCAATGACTGAACCAAATCTAGATCATGCAATTAGGTGTTGAGAGTTCCAAGACTTGTTGGAGTTAGTAAACTGATCCACAAACCCCCAAAACTGAAACAAAGACTGATTTTTAAAAAAATATACAAGTGAAAATGCAATAGTGTTTGGTACAAACAACAAACTGATTCTTTAGGCAAACCCTGGAGCTGCAATTAGCAGATAGTAAAGGAGATAACGAATGAATCAGACAGTGTAAAGATGAACAGAGATGGGACAATGTAGCAAAAGAAGAAGAAGAAAAACATTAACAAGCTTCAAAGAACAGGAAGATTGTAGAAGAAATCAAAACGGGAACAATCTTACATCTTGAGTTTCTTTTCTGTCAAGAAGAGGCCACTTTTCTTCGATGCTTCTCCTGAATTGATATCAAAAGTATCTGAAGAACATACCACACTCCAGTGGATAAGACACGACAAGCTCTCTCTCTCTCTCTTCTTTTTCTTCTTTACAGCTCTAAACCTCATGAAACCTTTCGCATCCCAAGTTCTTCCAAACGTTTCCAAGTGGCTTCACGTTTCGCTTTGGTTTCAACTTGCTTTGATTCATCTTCTTTGAACTTGGCAAGGCATTCCTTGAACAACTCAGGGTCGAGGTCACTAAATATCTTCCGCACGTTTAGTGTCAAGCTATGAACAGCTTGGTTCCAATGCTTCTGTGCGTTTCTCTCCAAGGCAGGGAATATAATTGGAAGAATGATTTTGCGGCTCTGCATTATCAGATTCTCGATGTGATTGTTGTTCCATAAGAATAAAGCTCTCTCTGCAACCTGCAAAGAAACCAAACAGATGCATGTAATAGACTGAAACAAAGACTGGAGATCTAGTCACAACTCATTAGACCCTGAGCCTACAGGACTTTTACGAAATGAACAAACTTTTGCTGAAGAAGTTCATATGCAGTCAATGTTTACCCAAAAGGGATTATAACTTCTGGTTCCATAACTTTCTGTTTGACAATAGCCTTAATAATCGATTTATCCAAGAAACTTCTCATATAAGTATCATCCAGGGCAGAAAGAACACAAACATTAATACTTTCATTACTGCAAAACCCGACTCTTCCATTTGATCTAGCAGGCTATAGCAGTCTCCAGTAGCTGGTAACATATACATATGCAAATCAATATGCTGACACAATTTTAATTATGTCAAACCATATAGCCTAGCGTGAATGAGAGGCACAACCAACAGCAACAGATGTTTCTCAGAAAATGTCAAAGCAACGGGATATGAAAACAAATGTGAGAAAACATAGAGAACTGAATAAGCGGTGTCACAGGTACCTGAAAATGCAGACTGTTCAAGCATCGAGCTATTTGGCGAAACAGTGGGACCATGCACCTTTGGAACTCTGGTGGTTGAGTTGCTTCGAGTACTTCCTCCAACTCATTGAGAAACATGACTTCTTTGGAACTGTTTGTCACGGGCCAGTATTTAAGTAACCCTCTTATAACCGTATCAGCAAGTTTGCAATCCTTTTCTACAAACTGTGTGATACAATAAGACAACTGTTGATGATACATTTGCAAGCATTTCGGCTTGTGGAGAGGTATCAAAACACGGACGAGAAACACTTTGTGCTCATCTTTCAAAGGAAGAGCAAACCCGTTGATGATACTTCCCAAGATTTCAAGAAACTCAGCGACCCCGTTATGTTTCTCTGTCTCGAAGACAAACCGGTAGAAGATATTGTTTATGGATTTCCTGATGAAAGGACGGTGAACCATAAATTTACCATAGATCCGATGGAGAATGGTTTTCAGACAATCCCTCTCTCTAGGATCCTCGGAATCAAATAAATCAAGCAACCGCAGGACAAAAGATTGGTCAATGTATCTTTTAGCCAGCTTGGTGTCAGTGTCAGGGGAAGCAACAAACCTCAAGAAAAGTTCATACACAAGCTGCAAGTGAGGCCAGGCAAGATCCATGGAAGGCTCTTCCTCCTCAAGGTCTAATGCATCAATAACTTTATTCTCACGTGGCTGAGGGTTCAGCGTTCTGAATATGTTAGCAGAGACCATCCGAACCACTTCTTGAATACTCACTTCGCTGAACTTCCCATTAGCGGAGTTCACATAGTCCACAAGCTCCAGCAATGTCTGCCTCTTGATCTCTTTCTCCTTGATGTTCTTTGTAGGATCAGTGAAATCAAACACCACACGACACAAGTTTAACTTCTTAATGAACAGGGTTTGCTTCTCAGTGTTTGGAACATCTTTAAAACTAGGCAACGCTTCATAGGGAGTGAAGACTCCATTGTTGTTGTTGGTGTTTCCACCTTTATGAGCCGAGTCAGAAGCAGCAGATCTCCCGCTTGCAGGAGGGTTCTTCTTTGTGTGAGAGTTGTTGCCACCTGATTTAGCAGGGCCATTATCACTGCTCTTAGAGGTAGAGGCAGAGGAAGAAGAAGAATGGCCACCACCACCGTGTTCACGTTCACGTCCACGATGATGATCGTTCTTAGAAGACTTTTTAGGAAGCTTACCAAGAATCTGTTTCCACATAGCTTTCTCTATTATTATTCTCTTACCTACAAGGACTCAGATTCTCTAATCATCATCCCCACAGAACAAAACCTAGAATAAAAAATCCATCAAAAAACTCAAATCCTAGATCAAGCCTAAAACTTTATAATCAGAATCAAACCACAAACCTGTAAAATCGAGAGAAATGGTAAAAAGTCTCGTCCTTTTTGTACGAAACCCAAATAAAAATTCAAACTTTCGGCGATTCCAGTTCTGTAAAACAATCGAGATAACGAGAATCAGAGAACGAGAACAAGAGGGAATCTGTACATTCAAACCCAATGGATTAGAAATTGAGGTCAACAGATGAAATATCCAGATGAGAGAAAAAGCGATTACAACGATGATGATGGTGAGGATGATGATAATGATGATGATGACATTCAGAGTTCTTCAGACATCTTTGGTTTCGTTGTTCTTTGTTGACTTGATGAATTTTTATTTTTTTGTTCTGGGTTATTCTTTCGTTCCCCTTTCCTTTGGGAAGTATGAATTTATTTTTTTCTATCAAAGCGATGAATTTTTGTGCTTTATTTTAAATTTTTGCTCTTTTTCTTTCTTTTTTTTGTTACTTTTTAATTAAAATTGTATATTCTTCTCGTGATCCAGTTATAATTCTTCTTTGATGATCCAACGGTTTTCATTTGATCGTCCCAACTTTTATTTACCTTCTTTTAAATTTTTTTTATTTGATGTCTTTCTTTTAATAGTATTCAGGGATGCCAAGTCTTTACTTTGTGATTTTATGATTACGATTTATTTGAATCTTCGAGTCACTAACTACGACGTCGTTTTTGTAGCGACAATCTCTTTGGTACATGATAGCTTTGCAGGTTGCCACACACGTGCACCCGGTGAGGTTCCTCGAATCGCACTCAAAAGTTGGATTGTTTTGAAACCCAGCTTTTGATCAGAACCAGCCCTTATGGAAATGTAGATATAAAAATATGTGTGATCATGTATATCTTACAACCTTTTACTTTCTAATAAAAGTGGGTTAAAGACTGTCATCACCACTAAACCAAATGGATTTTTTTACTATAAAAAGCTTTTTTTTTTAAAATCAGACGCCCATATATACATGTCCAAGGCCAGGTCTTGGTTTAAAATACCAATTCTAAACCAAAGGAATATCACATGTTGTTTCTGTTTCTAACACTGTACATAGCCTCGGGTACGTTTTCAAGCCCGACCAGATAATCTTTCCTAGTTCGTCTTAGATAACCCACTCATCTTTAGTAGATTAAAAAAAAATTACTTTTGACTTTGTTCTTAGCATTTCAGGAACCAAATTTTCCATAACATACAAATTTTTATCACACACAATAGATATGAAGCCTTAATACTAACATTAGATACATGAAAGAAAAGACATGCACTATATTTTTACCTTATCAAGTATTTTTTTTCATTCTCAGTGATTCTCTAATGCCATGTTAGTGATATATATAGATCATGTATTTTATATTTCCCTTAATTTTTATGTTATTGTACCATAAAAACCAGCAACTCAATATATTATCTGTGGTAACTATATCACTTCTCGAGCTAATTCATTGATGTCCATATATGGTGAATTAGTTGTATGAGTAGCTAAAACATATGGTGCAGTGTATAGTTTGATATAATTTTCGGTTTAATAAAAAGAAATTTGATTAGTTAAAAAAATTCTTTTTTTGCTGGAACAGTAAATCTATTAATCTATTAATAATAGCAATCCCAATTAATGTTGAAAGGTTGTGTTATTTCATTTAAAAACTGAAATGTTTTAATTTTTAAAATTGTATCTTTTCATTATAAAATGTTGTATCTTTTCATTATAAAATGTTATATCTTTTCATAAAAAAAATTGAATTATGTGGGTTGAAAAATTGTGTATTTTTAAAAAGAAGTTGCATCTTTTCAATTATATAACTATTTAATTGAAAAGTTGTGTCTTTTCAAAGAATAAGTTGTATCTTTTGAACTATGTAACTATTAAACTGAATTATATTTATTGTAAGAGTTGTTTTATTCATAATCATTCACATAAAATTGTATTTTTTATGAAATGTTTGCACTCCTTCGAAAGCGAAATGTTCGTACCCCTTCGTACACAAAATGCACGTACCCATTCGGACACGAAATGTTCGCACCTCTTTGGACATGAAATGTTCGCACCCCTTCGGACACGAAATGTTCGCACCCCTTCGGACACGAAATGTTCGCACCCCTTCGGACACGAAATGTTCGCACCCCTTCGGACACGAAATGTTCGCACCCCTTCGGACACGAAATGTTCGCACCCCTTCGGACACGAAATGTTCGCACCCCTTCGGACACGAAATGTTCGCACCCCTTCGGACACGAAATGTTCACACCCCTTCGGACACGAAATGTTCGCACCTCTTCGGACACAAAATGTTCGCACCCCTTCAGATACAAAATGTTCGCACCCATTCGAACACGAAAATGTTCGCACCCCTTTGGACACGAAATGTTCGCACCCCTTCAGGCACGAAATGTTTGCACCCTTTGGACACGAAATGTTCGTACCCCTTCGGACATGATTCGCACCCATTCAGACACGAAATGTTCGCACCCCTTCAGAACGAAATTTCCGCATCCCTTCGGGCACAAAATGTTTGCATCCCTTCGGACATGAAATGTTTGCACCCCTTCGAACACATAACGTTCACACCCCTACGAACACAGAATGTTCGCACCTCTTCAGACACAAAATGTTTGCACCTCTTCGGACACAAACTTTTTCACCCCTTCAGACACAAATTTTTTTGCATCCCTTCGGACATAAAATGTTCGCATCCTTTCGGACATGATATGTTCGCACCTATTCGGACATGAAATGTTCGAATCTCTTGGTGACGATCTATTCACACCTCTTCTGGCACAACATGTTTGCACCCCTTAGGTGATGATCCATTCGTACCCTTTAGGTAACGACTCGCTTGGACTTATTTGGTGATGATCTATTCATATCCTTTTCCTGAAAACTTGTTCGCACACATTTGGTGACGATCTATTCACACTTATTTGGTCATGATATATTTGCACATCTTTGGTGATGGTACATTTACACCTCTTTGGTCACGACACGTTCGTACCTATTTAGTTTCGACACGTTCGCACCTCTTTGAGATATCATAAAATTATTAATATTTGCTAAAACAATATATAACTTTATAGAAACCATCTTAAAAATATTTGGTATTTTGTTCGATTAGTATTTCAGATATATGTCTAATATATAACTATTTGTCTTTTTATCTTAACATTTTTTTTCTGAAAACTGTATTTTTGTTTAAAAGAAACTTTTCAGGATTTAGTTTATTCAATAATTAGTTGTAGAAAATCTTATAATTGTTTTTAAACATATGACATATATCTAAACTGATATAATAAATTTTGTTGTAATCTCATAAACACATAAACAAACGTGTACATGACATGGATAAGTGTCTTCACTTTACATCTTGGCAAAGTTATTAGTTGACATGTCTTTACATTATAAATTTATAAGGAAAGGTACGTGCACGTTTTGTTCGTGGGAATATTCAACAAACTTGAGAAAACCACTAAAAATTATATTTATCTGGTTAAATTTGAAAATAATATCAACCCAAATGCATAAAAATAGTAGTATAAACTTCACGCATTATAAAAGTTTGTCTATTGATTCACGTAAATAGATTTTTCAAAGACAGTGATATTGTGGATAATCTTTTGTTGTGGTAAAACTATTAGAACAAAAATTTTAAAAATGCATTAAGGATGATGTAAAATCATGGAAACAAAATTATGTATAAATGGACGTCATGGTTAATATTTTTTAGAATTTATTTTTTGTGTGTGTGACAAGTTGCATACTAAATTCTAGAATTATAGCTAAGTTGATTGTGAAATTTCTCAATCTAGGATGCCAAAAAGTGTCAACTAAAAAAAGTTTTAAAGTGTTAACCTATTATAAAAATGTTCAATAGCTAGTATTATGAAAGTATATAATTGTTTATTATGAAATGATTTAGAGAAAATGTTTAGTAATTAATTTTCTGAAAATAGACAACTCTTCAATAAATGAAGATGATTTTTTTGTGAAAGAGTTTCTAAAAGATCTGTATTTTGAAAAATTTTAATGGCTAAATTTTTGAAAATATACAACTTTTTATTATGAAAAAATTTCTGTGAAAAGCTTAGCTATTAAATTAAAAATTAAGAATAAAATATATCGTTAGATTTAGTTTTATTTTTTTATTGTAAAATACTAGAATCATCATTTAAATGAAATGAGTTTGTTGTTGGTTAATATAATTATTAGTGAAGAACCAATGTAATATTTAGTGATGAATCATTGCAACTGTTGTTGATAGTAATATTTGTTGATGAACTATTGTAATTTTTGTTTTTAATCATTACAACTCTTAAATAACTATTGTAATGTTTGATTATCAGTCATTACAATGTTTGATTTAAACAACAATCACAAATATACTAAAAATATAGAGATTTACTCTTAAATATTTTGTCAATGGTTTTTAAAGAAACATATATAAACACGAAGAGTTATATTTGTTATTCTTGTATGTTAACATAAGTTTTGAACTTTTGTTGAGAAACTCATAAAAGTCTAGAGCATTTATATCTCAATAATAATTCATCGTATATAATATTTAAAGAATCAATAAAAGTTATTATCAATTTCAAAAAGTAAAAATATAATTTATCAATTTAATTAATTTTATTTAATTATTATGTGCATATTATAAATGTTAGTGTTTTATAAGATTTTTTTTGAAAATTTATTCTTATAAACAAAAATGATCATATCAATACAAGTTAATATATATATTATAAAATTTAATTTGATATATTTTTCTATAAATGAGTTTCCGTGTGATATCGCACTGGTTTTTTTCCTAGTAATAATAATAATAAAGTGTAAACACCAAAAAAATAGTATATAGTTCTGCGAACTTGTTTTAATAGATGGGCCTGATTAAGGCCTAAGATGATCCAAGTCCAAGACATTTTGAGAAGCATACATTGCATGAGTATCTTCAAAAACCATTTTATTTTCAAAGAAAAATCATTTGTATTTTAATGTAATGCAGTTATAAAATTATTTAATGAAAAGTTTTAAAAATAATTTTCATAAAAAATATCTTACGAAGCTGTTGTGTTTTTTTTTTTTTTTGGTGTAAAGCTGTTGTGTTTCTCAGTCATCGGAGTTTCTCTTAATTCTTTTTCAATTACAGAATATGTCACAAAGAGGGGAAGAATCTTGGACGTTCATCATTTTGTATACTGAAGGTTCCAAGTTTTTCAACTATTAATACTGAATCCACGACTGTTTTTTTGTGTGTGCCACTTTGGTGAAATCTTTATTCAAATGGAGATGAGCTTCAACTATCTAGGAACTTCTTTAGTAAAATAAAATATGTTCTCTTACATCTTTTGTTGAATAATTTGTCATAATATAAACTATTTCTTTTGGCTTTGGACATCTACTTGGCATAATAATAAAGTTGTAACTTTGGATTGTTCTGTATGTATGCAAACCAATAAACATAATAATAAAGTTGTAACTTTAATTTACCGGAAATTTGAGAAGTGAGATTGGATAAGAATGAATTGACGGACTCATCTTGAATGAGCAACATGGGAGGATCATACTTCTTCACTTTCACAAAGCTTTCCTCTAGGTATACTGTTCTATTATACACACAAAAACCAGAGTCAATGTCATTTGTAAGATCAATCGAATCGAAAATGCCCAAATTTGAAATTGATCCAAATGAAATTGATGATATTTGATTATTCTGTGTAAGCGAAGGTGAATTCGGAAACGTAAGAGGCTAGTGCTTTTTGATGATTTTGGTAGAAACTGAAAGAGCTTAACGACTAGACTTTATACGGTTATAATGCGCTTCCAACGGCTACTTGTTAATTAGCGGGTAAGAGTTATTAGATTAGTATTTCAAAATATTGAAATCACACATTTCTTTTAAAGCTTTCTCCATAAAATAATACAATGGTAAATCTTTCAAATAGACATTTGTGAAGTTTTTTTCACAAAAATAGATCTTAAAAAAAAATGATCAAAATAGATTTTTTTTTTAATTTTAATCTTCACCCCTAAAACTCCATCCCTTGACTCTAAACCTTAAATATATATTAATTAACCAAAATGGTATAAATGTATATTTACATCCTTTAATAAAATTTATTTTGATCATTTTTCTCTTTAAGTATTGTTTTGGAGATAAAAAAATTTAGGTCTATTTTGAACATTATCTTATAATAGAATAGATTACAAAAGTTTGAAAAAAATTTGGACGGATAATGATTGACTTCGAGACAAGTCTCTCCGGTAATTCTTGAAATCATGGAAAACTTTCTGAATGTTTTAAGGAAATCTATAGTATATACAATATTTTAAATTAATGGGAATGTGTTTCCTTAATTGGGGAGGGGGGGGGGAAGGGGATGTGTTTCAATGCCCACATTTTACATAGTAGTAGTAGTAGTTAATTTATCTCATTTAGTTTTTAAGCATCAATTAGAGTTAAATGAAAGGGAATAGAAAGATTGCAAGAAGTTTGTTATGTTATGTTTTTAAGAATTAAATAATGTGATTAATTGGGTATGTTTTGGCTGTAACTGGTAACTATGAAAAAAATATATGGAGAATAAGAAGGAAAAAAATGATGAGTAACAAAATAAAAAGAATATCTATTACTTATATCTCTCCTAATTTGATAAGTAATAAATGTAGGGTCTAATTGGTAATCATCACATGAACATGAAGAATAAATAGAAAAGTAACGTATATGAATAAAATTTAAAGAATGATGAGGAATCATTATTTCTTATTACATTTAGTTAGGAACAATATTGCTTTATCTCTACAATTAAAAGAACTAGAGGAAATGGAAAGGAAAAATTATTTCTTATATATGGTAAATTGTTTTCGGAACATTAAAAAATGCATTATTTCTCTTCATTCTTTGGTCATCATTCATATCTTTAGTCTATAATTCTTTAAATGTAAAGGTATGTTAACAAATCATAGATAACAAATATTCTTTGTAAATGGTGTAAATTATAAAAAATTTATAAAGAATTCGTTATTCTCAATTATTTTTTTGGTCACCATTTAGAGCATTTGAGTTAATACTAGTAGTAATAAGGAATCCTATGGTTTGTACCTACTTCTCAACAACTTTGATACAGGGGCGGCCTTCGGCACAGCGAAATGAAACATTCGCCTAAGTCTCCCAAAAATTTTACATAGAAAAAGGCTTCCAAATTTGTAAAAAAAAAAAAAAATTTAAACCCTTACTAAATTGTCTAGGACCTCCTTAATCTTAAGACCTCTCCAGCTTCGATGATGTCACTTAATGACTTTTTCGAGTCGTTCTATGGAGTTGCAGCCGGAATGATCATGCTTTTGACGGAGCTGAGTTCTTTAGCTACCATAGATCTTCAATGTTTTATACTTTCTTGTATTTTATTCTGGAAGTTTAGTTCATTCTCTAAACTTAAGGGAGTCCATTTCATGAAAATAAGGTATGTAAGCAGGAACAGACTTGGTATATGGGTTAAAGAAATATGTTACCTTTGTCAACGAGATAAAAACATTTTAAAAGTCTCCTAATGATGAAGTAAACACTTTTTAAAATTTATAGTTTGGTCAACTTCCACTTAAAATATAATGATTAGGGATTAAAAAATGTTTAAATCAACCATACAAATCCCACAAGCACCAAAGGTTGCCGTGACACGCATGCATTGTTGGGGTTGACTTGTACGTTTGTTGTACCGTGAGTTGGCCAATCACAAACATGATTAAAAGTCTATCCGAGGCTTAGAGCAACATTAACCCTATTACCCCTCTTGGGTTTTTTAATCATTATTTAATTGTTTAATTGTACTTTCATTGTAATTAAGAAACTTAGGTAAGAAACTGTAAAAAAATGAGGTCCAATGGTGGTTTCTTAATTAGGGATCCTTAATTTTTTTTTTTAAAGAAATTTTTTATTAACATAAAATTTATTATATAAAACATAGTAGAAGACAACATTTGGAACATAGATTTAAAAAACATACAAAGATTTATAAATTAAACGAGAATAATTTGAAAAAACATCTCGAACTCAGTTGTTATCTTCACCATGTCCAAATTTACTCCATAAATGTTCAACCAAATCAGCTTTCAGTTGTTGATGCATTTGTTTATCACGAATTTTCTTTCGAGCACCCATCATATTGCCGATATTTGTCGGGATATCTGTAGAATACGTGAGATCGACATGTGAACTTCTGTTGTCTTCTCCTTGTACGAACTCGGAAACGTCAAATTGAGTATATCCATCTCGTTCGTCTTCTACTATCATATTATGGAGTATGATACATGCTCTCATAATCTTCCCAATTTTGATTTTATCCCAAAAAAGAGCTGGATTTTTAACAATCGCGAAGCGAGCTTGCAAGACTCCAAAAGCACGCTCGACATCTTTTCGGACCGCTTCTTGATGTTGAGAAAATAAAACCGCTTTCGGTCCTTGTGGTATTGGAATAGATTGGATAAAAGTTGCCCACTTCGGATAAATACCATCGGTGAGATAGTAAGCCAAATTATACTCTCTTCCATTGACCGAGTAAGTGACTTGTGGTGCGTGACCTTTTATTATGTCGTCAAAAACAGGTGAGCGATCAAGAACATTTATATCATTTAAGGTACCTGGAGGTCCGAAAAAAGCATGCCATATCCAGAGATCATACGAAGCGACCGCCTCTAAAACGATTGTCGGTTTTCCCGAACCACGGGAATATTGACCTTTCCAAGCAGTGGGACAATTCTTCCACTCCCAATGCATACAATCGATGCTTCCTATCATTCCGAGAAATCCACGATACTCACCAATATCAAGTAGACGTTGAAGATCAGCCGGTGTTGGTCTTCTCAGGTACTCATCGCCGAATAAATATATTATTCCTTCCACAAAATGTTCGACACATGACCGAGTAGTAGTTTCACCGAGTCGGAGGTATTCGTCAACAGCATCAGCTGCAGTGCCATATGCCAAGACACGAATGGCTGCTGTGCACTTCTGAAGTGGAGAGAGACTACGCCTGCCGAGAGCATCCTGCTTTTGTCGAAAGAATTCAACTTCATTGGAGAGTCGATCAACAATAATCATGAACAATGACTTGTTCATTCTAAATCGTCGTCGAAATAGATTTGCAGGATATGTTGGAGTTTCACTGAAATAATCATTCCATAAACGTACATCGCTTTCTTCACGATTTCTTTCGATATGAACTCGTTTTTTCCTTTTTTTCCTTCCTTCTTCGTGACCAATGGACAAATTCTCGAATGTTTGATCAAAATGTTGATCAAAATATTGATCAAAATATTGATCAAAATATTGATCAAAACTATCATCATCTACTTCCTCAAAAGGGTGTTGAGAAGAAGAAGCCATATATTTGAGGTTTTTTTTTATTTTCAAAGTCTTTTAAAAGTGTTTATAAGCATGAGAGAAGAAATATTTGGTGAGAAAAAGAGGATGAAACTTGTTTAGTGAGAAGTAGAGAATGAAAGTATTTGTGGATACTTTGCTATGTGAATGGAATTATGTTATATAGAGCAAAGACTCGTGATACAAACATAAAAAACAAAGACACAAACATGTGACAAACTATGACTCCTGACACTTATACAAACTCGAAGTACAGACATAAAAAAACAAAGACTCTTGTGTCTAATACAAACTCGTGACACATACAGAGACACTGATACAAAACTTGTGACACAAAGTTACAAAACACTGACATAAACGTGGGACACAAACAAACAAATACTCCTGGCAGCAATCCTTGAACCCGTGAGTTGTATCGTTGGACAATCCTGCACACAAACAACAAAACATGATCATTAATACAAACAACAAAACATGATCAATAACAGAACATGATCATTAATACAAACAACAAAACATGATCATTAATACAAACAATAAAACATGATCAATAACAGAACATGATCAATAACAGAACATGATCATTAATACACACAACAAATCCGAACATGATGAAAAACAGAACATGAAACACTGCAAATCATAGATGAAAAACAGAACATGAAACACAACAAATCTGAACATGAAACATAGAAAATTCGAACATGACACTTAGCAAACGGAACATTAAGTTAATTAAGCAGGATCTCTGTTATCAGCTTCTGTTTTAGGGCTTCTTCAGCTTCAGAAAGTGTGTCTTTTTTGGAAATGAGACTGTCAAGCAAAGCCATCTTTGAAAGTCTCTCTTTCACGATCATATCTTTCTCCTTAATAGACCACATGGTTTGAAACTCTAAGGCAGCCTGCTTCTCTGCTGTACTTCTCTTAGCAGAGGCTCCTTTTGCAGCCTTAACACCAGGAGGTCGTTTTGTTGGCTCCTCTCCAAGATGCGAAGTTGCTTGAGAGCTTTCAGATTGTGCTCCATCATCACACTTTCTCTTCTTACCACTTCCATCAATCTTGCTACTAGCCGTTTCACACCATTTCTGGTCATTCCTCAACTCCTACCAAGCATGGTGAAGGTTAAACTTAATCTTATGATCATTGTAGAATATTTCGTGTGCCAGCTTAACAGTATCAGCCTCATTCTGACCACTTGTTTTCTGTCTTGCTGCAGCCGCATAGCAGCCACAGAACTTGCACACTAAGTCGTTCATCTTCTGCCACCTTTGCTTACACTGAATGGGCTCTCGGGTTTCACCTCTTTCTACCTTTGGGCTAGCTGCAAAGTAAGCCGCAATGCGTGACCAGAAAGCACCTGCTTTCTGCTCATTGCCTACCACAGGGTCCTTACTTGTGTTTAACCAAGCGCTAATGAGCACAAGATCATCGGTGACTGTCCACTTCTTTCTTTCTTTGCGCTCTCTAGGCGAGTCTTCACAAAAGCTTGAGGTTTCTGTACACTGCGTACTAAAGACAGGGACTTGTGATGATTCGACCTCCCCAACAGGTGGAAAAGTCGCATAAGGACATGGTTGACTGTTCAACAGGTCAACGAAATTGGAAGAGATACTATATGGATTCGTAGAATCCATATCCTAAACTTTTAGAGAATAGAAAGAGAGATGGTGTTTCAGAGAAGAAGAAGATGGTGTTAAGATGAAAAGAAAGAGAGATGGTGTTTCAGAGAAGAAGAAGATGGCACCGGCTTTAATAGATGAAAAGATTAGAAGCAGATATGTGTCTTTTAATTGCCTTTATGAGTTTTTAAAGATGAGTAGACATGTATCTAAACGTATTTATTAGTACATCACACTGCTAATGTAATCCTAAAACTACCATTCAACCCAAGCATTCATCATAGGCATTGATCACACGCATACTCACTAACCATAACCTAACTCTAACTAGCATTTATTAACCTAAGTACTATCCACACAAAAGCAATTCAGAACATAATAAAAGAATATGTGGACATACCTCACAGTCAACTTCAATTGACAGCTCAAAGGGTGAGAGCCAAAGGGACTCCATCGAAATACCAAAGTCCCTGCCATAATAAACAACTCAGTCAACTTCTATACCATCACTAGTGATATGACCTAAACTAAAACACAATGCTAGTAAAATACAGAGACAAAATACCAAACATTAGCAGTTTGCTCGATTAAGAACTAGATAATTGAAATCGCATTTATGTTACAACACTATCAGTGCTAGTAAACGAATGCTCTTACCAAAAACTGTAATGAATCTTTCAACAATATCCTAGCAAAACCTAAATACACCTTCACAGATCATAATAGAACACTAGTGTGAAGATTAACTAACTTTTTAACTAAACAATTGATCAAAGACCAAAGCTTTACAAAGACCCACTGGTCTAAGAACCCTAATCGCCTATACTCCAACAAAACCTAATCGATCAATAGATTTACCCTCTCAAATCATACAAATAATATCCACTAGAGGTTATTGAATCAGGAGGAGAAGCGGTGAGGACCGAAGGATGGATGGGGCTTACCTTAATGATACGGGTCTTCACCACCGCTGCGTTCACCACACACCAGAGAGAATCTGCAATCGGGAGTAGAAGCAGTGAGGACCGAACGAGCCGTCGTCTTGGAGGTTTCCGATCGGTTTCTGACAGAGAGGACTATGCGGATCGAGACAGTCTTCGCCTGTGGTGGTTTCGATCGGTCTTCTGACGAAGAACCCGTCAGTCGCCGGAGGAGACGCGGTGAGGAGAGTCGCCATCGGGAGCGGTTTGGATCGCCTCTTCGATCGCCTCTTCGATCGCATCTCTACGAGATTACGAAGAAGAAAACAAGAAATGAGGGAAAGAAGAAAAAAAAAGAAAAAAAACAAACTCACCTCAAGCCGACACGTGTTTAAAACCCCCTTTAAAAATCGCTCCCAAAAAACCCTCATTAAGGATCGGTAATCCCCTTTTTATTTTGTTTTGATTTATTTAAATGGCCAATTTCCTTTAAAACTCCCCTAAGAAACCAGCGTTAATGTTGGTCTTACATTTCTTATAGAAATATAACGTTGAAAAAATCTTTTCATTTTTTTGTCTCTAATGGTGAAAAATTCAAAAGTTGAAAAACAAACAACATTACGTTCCAAATGACAATGAGATTCACTTTTTCTTTTTGGCAGATATAAGTATGCATCACATCTACTATCAAATAAATTCATATTTTCCGGAACAAAAAAACATTTTTCTAAGATTCACATATGCGTTTTAATTCAGACGAGATTCAAATCAAACAACCGCAAATTATAATAGAAATAAGGAAAATTTCTTAAAAATTTACATTTCAATTTAACGACATCAACTCTCTTTAACGGAAGATTAAGCCATCATTTATTATTTAATTAGTTTTTTAAGTACACAAATTAATTTGATTTGTTAGAAGAATACACAGTGATTAACCTTCCGATTGATACACAAACTAATTTTTTTTGTTATATAAATACATAACTTTTTGAATTTAAAGTTTTTTCAACAAATCAAAATTAATTCATATACTTTAAAAGAATTTTTCAATAGCAATAATACTAAGCTTTTAGATTTACAGAAAACAAATTAAAAATGTGATCATCAACAATATACATTACACAAATACAATCAAATAAATCCATTATTAACACTGGTATATATCTACACTTCTATCAATCAAACTTAAAAATATAAAATAAAAAAAATCATTGAAATTTCTTGCTTGAATTTTTCTCTCTAAACCAATCAACCCAATTACGCAAAACCCACAACACACTAAGCACAATAGCAGACCCAATCACAACGAGCCACGACACCCAAGCCCACCGTGGAACCGCTCCCTCCGCAGCTCCACTCCCATAAAACGACGCCATATCGTACAAAGCCACGGGCCCAGCCAATCCACGAACCACAGTGTAAAACAAGTAGAAAGGAGGCGACAAAACCTCTCTCACCCTCCTCGCCATTACGACGTCGTTCTTCCTGTACCCAGCGATCGTCCACACGTTCTGGCACGCGCTCGTCGCCTCCGCTAAGACCAAGAGCAGGAGGAGCGCGTGAGCTCCGTGACCTACCGCGAATCGACACGTGGCGAAGACGTAGAGCGTGGCGACGTGGTGGAGGATGAAGAGGAAGTCGTTGGGGAGGAAGACGAGGTAGTGGAGGAGGTCGATGGTGAAGTAGGCCATGCTGAAGTCGAGGACGGTGGATTCGACGGCGGTGTTGGGGGAGGCGAAGGCGCGTGGGGTTGTTAGGAGAGCGTGGGAGGCGAGTACGACGGCGGGTGTGCCGTGGAAGAGAGACATTAAGCAGCTGGCGCCTAGGTGGGAGGATTTCCAGGAGCGGAAAATGAGGAAGTAGCCGAGGAGGTATACGGTGACGAAGAGGAGGAGAAACGACGGGAGGTTCGCCGGAGAAGAAGGGTTAAACGACGCCGTTTCCATGTCTCTGTTTTTCTGATATATTTCTGAAACTGTTTGGGAGGAGCTTCGCTCAATTTGCGTGGGGGGGGGTTTTAATTGAGAGGATAAAATGATCTGATGTGGTGAGGAGTATGGTGAGACTAGGAGTCAAACCGTTGATGTTAGCCGTTGGATTAGTTTGACGTGTATAATTAAGTTTTTGTTTAGTTGTGCGTGCGTACAAGTTATGCTTTGGTGCTTATTTGGATATTCCTTTTGTATTAACGGGATGATTACTATGTTTTTTTTTATCTCACTTGTGAATAAATAAAAATTACTGGAAAACATTATATGTGTTGCATGTTTCTACCTTGTTTTGTCTAGGAAAAGTGGGAATTAAGATTTTTAAGTATATCCCTTCACGGTTAAATAACATTATTTATTCTCACAATATTTCAAGTTGATAAAATTTTAACTTTGTCGTGAAAAAGGAAGAAAAAGTGTCCGATCATTTGATGGTGTAAGTAAATGCGCTCATTGTGATTTGGTAAGGTTCTAATTAGTTTTCGTAGGCCCTGTAAGTACTGCTAGATTTTAGTGATCTTTTAAATTATGGGCCTCAAAAGTAAAGTTATAATGAAAGGCCCAATATGGAATCACGCGAACAGCAAGTGCGTTGCTCCTCCTCGTTAGGTCTAGTACAATCCATTTGAGCTTTTATCAATTTATATTAGTTTGAAAGAGTTGGTGGAAATGTTTGCATCTTCAAAAGATTTATCAGCTTTCGCAACAGAATTTCACAAAACTAAAAATCTATGTCTTTCGTATCAAGACACAACAATAAGCATTCATTGACTCATAGTAGAAAATTTGTTTTTCTTATTTATATAATTACATAAGGTTTTTTACTGGACATACGTCTACAATTTGCATTTTCCGATTTCATATTAAAGACTTATTTATTTTGTATCAAAAACAAAAGCTCTATCATCTGTATGACAAACATTTTCTTCGTGTTATTTGACTTTGTTTTTGTCAAATTCATTTTTCAATTACTAACTTACGTTGACAACAATCAATTTTTTTTCCTATTGAACTATTAATTTAATTTAATCTATGATTTTAGAAATGTTATTTTACGTATTTTCACATTCATATGTCAATAATTTATAATTTCTATAACTGTATAACTTGTATTAGTAACACTAATATGTCACCATCTCTAATAATAATTTATTTTGATACCATTAATGCATGATTAACGCAAATATTTTAAGCTGGATTTTTAGTGAAAGTTAATAAATTGTTTTTAAGTTTTCTTAAGAAAAATTAATAAATAATTTCTTAATTTTTTCTAAAAAACTTAGTTTAATAAACCTGCGTTAATCATAGTTTTAGAATTTCGACAAAAAGAAATAGTGTTTGCTTGTCATTACTAGCCTCATGAATCCGGCAGGTACCAACCCCAATCCACTCAAACCATTATACGATGAATAAATCAATGGTTAATTAATGAATATTGGTTATAGATAAATTATTATAATATTATTAAATCATATTATTCGATCGCTCTATAATTCAATGTTCTTGGTACGCATTTTTCTTGTAAAAAAATGTAGTTGGTAAACGAGGCCTTTCACTTACCAGATCGTTTAATTACTTTACTATACATGTTTCACTTCCAAAATCATTTATAAATTCGCACATTGACGAGAGATATTAATTGTAACAAAAACTAGGAGAAGAACAAGAGAAGATGAAGAACGTTATGGTGGTTATTGATGAGAGCAACTCAAGTTATGACTTACTCGTTTGGGTCCTTGAAAATCTGAAAGAGACAATTAACAGCAACAAACTTTTGATCTTTGCAAAACAGCCACAAAGTTCTTCTATCTCACTATTTACATCACTGGGATTTGCTCAACTTTTCTATCCATTTTCACCCAGTTAAGGGCGTTTATCATTTTGGAAATAAAATATCTATATTTTTTCCCTTTGTCTTTCTTTCTTATGTGTATTCTTTATGTTTTGCAGGTGCAGAACTAATAAGATTGGCTGAAGAAAAGAATATGAAGATTGCTTTGGGTATATTAGAGAAAGCCAAGAAGATAAGTGGAGATAGTGGGGTAACCTCTTGACCAGAATTACTTATGCAAAAATATTTATATTTAAGTAGGACTGGACACAAATCAGATATATGGGTTCTTAAACGTATTTGTGATTTGTTTCGTATGTTACGAATATCTATTTTTTTTATTTGATTTGCTTCATAAAAATACGGATATCCAGAAAAACGGATATCCGAAAAATAGATATTTGCCGATATTTACAAATACTTATGGAGATCTTATCCGATTTGATTAATACAAATAATTTTAAAAATTCAATACAACTTTTTTTAAAAAATATTTCTTTTAGATGATATATAAAATAAAAATTAAAAGAAGTAATGTAACTACATATTTTATAAATTTTAAACTTAGTTAACAATTATAATAACAAAAAATTTGAGAAAAAAAGTTATAATTATTATAAACTTTTTTTCTTTTTATGTAATATTTTATATAAGTAATAATGTGAACATAATTTGTCAAATCATATGTTAGAAAAATAATTATTTAAACTTATACATTTAAAACTTTAAATATAGTCAAGATATATATGTATTTATATATTGTCGGATCAAAACGGATATCAACTACCAAAAATTGTAATATTTGTGATTTATTTCGATTTTAATGGATATTGGTTTTTAATATTTGATTTGCTTCGAAAATTTACGGATATCCGAGATTTTCGGATCGAATTGAAATGAATAACGAGCATGTTGAAAAAAACAGATTAAATCAGAGACATTCACTGATTTTGGAGACCCTACCGAGCCAATCCACAAGATAGTTCAAGAACGAAAGATTGATTTATTAGTTTTGAACTATCAACAAGCCCAAAGTCTCAGAAAGTAAGAAAAAAAAAACATAAGAATTTCAATCATTATTATTTCAAATGATTGTCTATTTAATCCAAAAACTTAGGAATGTAAGACAGAAAAAAATTAAAGTAACGATAACAATCTTTCCAATGAATGCAGGTGTTTACATAATACAGATTGTTCTCTTCTCGTCGTGGAGAAAGGATTTCGTACAACCTAGCGATTCGCTAATGACATACGA
>CAJHQP010009535.1:0-22059 GCA_905132765.1 Moricandia arvensis
GTGTCAGACTTAGGACGTGCCCGAGCTCCAAAGTTTTTTAGAAATAATTTGTTTGGTCGCCTGTCGGCAAGAATTATTTCAAATTTTTGAACGTTATTCTTAGTGAGTCGTGCTTTGGACTCAGAACGTGCCCAAAATTTTACTTAAAAGGATAATTTTATCCTAGTTCTCGACAATAACGGTTATTGTCTGCTCCAAGGTAATTTTAACGTGATTCCTTGTTGGCCAGACTGTGCACGGAAATTTTTGGAGAGGACAATTATTATTGCTTAGCTACAAAAAGTATGAATCATATATCACTTGGCTGTTAGCATTGCGAGTTTGAGGATTGGGGTATTATGTGGGTATAGCTGGATCCGGTGAGGGCTGCCTACGTACCCTGGAAAGGGAATCAAGCCATTCGTAGTTCGTTCGTCAGGTAAAAGTGACTTGGAAGTGCATTTACCTGGGGTGTTTTTTAAAGGCGAGCAAAAGTGACCGAGGGTCATTTAGTCGATGGAGGAATTTCAACGAGCGAAAGTGACTGGTGATTCATTTACTCGTGGGGGTTATTGGAGGTAGCGTTTAAGGTGCATGGAGTTCCATGCTCTTCGGAGAGGTTCGCCGGTGGAGGTTTCGAGTCGATAAACTCCGGGCTGAACGACTTTGACGATTTTGTATGGTCCTTCCCAGTTGGCTCCAAGTTTTCCTGCCTTCCATTCCTCGGTGTTTTAAAATACTTTACGCAAAATGAGATCACCCAGCTCAAGAGGACGTTACCGAACCTTCTTGTTATAAGAGAGCTCGATTTGGTGCTGGTAGTTTTGAATGCGTAACAGCGCCTGATCCCGTTTTTCTTTGATATCGTCTAACACGTTGAGTAGCATATCGCGATTAAGCACGGCATTTTCGTTCAACGTGGAGCGGCATAGGCTGGTAAGGTTGACTTCGGCCGGAGCCATTGCTTCAACCCCGTGCAAAAGCGAAAAGGAGGTCGATTGGGTTGTGCCTCTCGGCATCGTTCAGTGCGACCAAAGGACTCCATCTAGCTCGTCGGCCCAGCATCCTTTCTTAAGGTTGAGGCGTTTCTTAATACAGTCGATGATCGTTTTGTTGGATGCTTTGGCTTGTCCGGTGCTCTATGGATAGCGCGGGGTGGACATATTGAGACGGATGCACCACTTGTCACAGAATTCCTGGAAGTTATGCGAGATGAATTGGGGTCCATTGTCGGTGATGATCTCGTAAGGGAGCCCGTGTCGGCAGATGATGTTTTTCCAGACAAATTTTTGGACCTCCTTGTCGGTAATACTGGCGAAGGCTTCGGCTTCGATCCATTTAGTGAAGTAGTAGGTTAAGACGAGAACGAATCGTTTTTGTTGGGAGGTCAGTAATGGACCGATGATATCCATGGCCCATCGCATGAACGGATATGGGGCTGTCATTGTTCGCAGTGTCTTGGTCGGGCAGTGTATAGTCAACGCGTGTCATTGACAATTATCGCACCTTTCGGTGTAGAGTTCGCAGTCAGTGTTCAGGGTCGGCCAGTAGAAACAAGGTGTCTGATTTTTAAAGCTAATGATCGTCCTCCCGAGTGGTTACCAGCAGCACCTTCGTGTGTTTCAGCCATTACTAGTCTTGTTTCTTTGCCATTGATGCACCTACGTAGTACTCAGGTGGGGGTTAACTTATGGAGATGCCCATCGGTCAAAACGTATTTGAACTTTTTGCTTTACGTCGTCGGGCGGCCCATTTCTCTGATGGTAGTGTACCGTGCTCGAGATACTCGATTATTTCGCGCCGCCAATCCGGTATTGGTTCTTCTGCTGTGTCGAAAGACGGTGTGTCGCCGAGGGTCGTTGTTATTGCGACCGAGGCGATTGGTAAGACTTTTTCGTCCAGTAGTGTGATGCTCGATGTCTTGATTCTGGAATCGTGATTGTCCGTTTGATCTGGTCGTGGAGTCGACTTCCCAATGCGGCCAACGCGTCAGTGCAAACATTTTCTCCTCGAGGGACCTTTGTGAGTTCGAAGAACTCAAAGTCTTTGACAAGATTTCGGACGAGCTTAAGATAGGCGTCCATGCGTTCGTTTCGGGCGTCATAGTCGCCGCTGAATTGACTCGTTACCAGCTGCGAATTGCAGTTGGCGTGTAGTTGTTTTGCTCAGACGGCCTTCACCAGGCATAGGCCCGCTATCAGGGACTCTTACTCGAATTCGTTATTCGAGGCGGCAAAGCCGAAGCTAAACGACTGGCGGATTAGTTCGCCAGTCGGTGAGTGCAGTTGAACTCCTGCACCCGATCCTTCGTTTGTAGAAGACCCGTTGACATGGAAGATCCATTGTTGGTTTGGGTGGAGAAGGTCCTTCTCAAACTCAGGCGGGAGTTCAATCAAAAAGTCGGCTAAAACTTGCGATTTGGCCGCTGTTCGATTCTTGTAGATGATGTCATGCTCGCTGAGTTCAATTGCCCATTTCGACAGACGTCCGGACTGGTTAGTGTTCTGCATCACCGTTTGCAGAGGCTGGTTGGTTAGAACCTCTATGGTGTGAGACTGGAAATACGGACGTAGCTTCCTTGTGAATACGACGACGGCAAGGGCCATCTTTTCGAGAGTCGGGTACCGCGTTTCCGGATCAGTCATTCGCTTACTTATGTAGAATATTGGTCGCTGCTCGCCACGATCTTCTCTGATGAGGACAGTAATGACTGCCGTTTCGGAGATTGCGATGTATAAGGACAGTGTATCGCCTTCCTCCGGCTTAGATAAGACTGGAGGATTCGTGAGATATTGTTTTAGCTGAGCGAAGGCCTCCTCGGATTTTTTGTCCCACATGAATTTGTTGTTTCCTCGTAATAGTTCGTAGAAAGGGAGGCACTTATCCGTAGAGCGAGAGATGAATCGGTTTAGAGCTGTGATTCTGCCCGTTAGGCATTCGACTTCCCGACTATTTTTCGGGCTGGGGAGTTCGAGAATTGCCGAGATCTGTTTTGGGTTTGCCTTCATCCCTCTCTGTGTAACGATGTAACCGAGGAATTCCCCCGACATCACGCCGAAGGTGCATTTAGCCGGGATAAGTTTTATACTGTACGCGTTCAAAGTTTTAAAACAAGCGCGTAGGTTATTAGGGTGATCGTCGGCGCGGAGGGATTTCACCAGCATGTCATCGATATAAACTTTCATTATTTTCCCGAGCTTGCTAGCGAACATACGGTTAACGAGTCACTTGTAGGTCGATCCCGCGTTCTTGAGACCAAAGGGCATTACTTTGTAACAATATGTCCCTCTGTCGATGATGCATGCGGTTTTCTCGCGGTCGTCAGGATGCATCATAATCTGGTTGTATTCGGAGAAAGCGTCCATTGATGAAGACATTCAGCCTGAACCCGAACCAGACCTAACCGAACCTGACATCCAGAACATGATCACCAAGATGTCCCAACCAGAAGCTGCCCAAGAAGTGTCCATGCCTATTGTGTTCAAAGGACCCATGACTAGACAAAGAGCTAAGATACTTCAGCATAAGTTTAATGAGAGCATGATGCTTGCTTCTGATCATTTTCAGGTAAAGACAACCGAGGTTAAGCCAAATGAAGATCAAGTTGATCAAGAACCAAGTTCCAAGAGTGATGGACCATCCGAGAAGATCAAGACCACAAGTGAAGATCTTTGGCCATTCATTCCAGACCAAACACACAACAACCTGATGGTTATCAGCATTGAAGATCAGCATACTTAGCATGATCAAGAGCCAATCAAACCGACCCAAAAGTTAAGAAGGTAAGCATTTAAATTCCCATTTCTAACTGGTTTGATTGTTTTGCTGTTTGATCCTTTTTGTTTCTTTTTATTTGAATTTATTTCCCAAACTTTCTTAGATGGCTTGCACGACAATTAGGGTTTCCATTAAGTCCAAAACTTTGTATTATTTGCTTCAAAGACCCTCGAAGGCACCCATGGCATTGGACATCTATATAAGTCCCCTATAAGTCGTTTGTACTCTTTTACGCGTGATATAAAACATAAACTTTTCCTTGTGAAAACCCTAAGAGCTTTAGCAAGAACTCACCTCCATCTCTTTGCTTTCTGAGACCAGAACCTCCACGGCTAAAAGAGATTTGTGTTGCATCACGAACCTTCCAACTCTCGTGTGGTGCACTTCGTTCCATCCAGTTCTAGTTCATCCGGATCCTTTGGGTTGATTAGATCAGTCCAAACCGTCCACCCTTTTGTAGATCGACTCCATCTCTCTCACCTCAGATCTTATAAGACTTTGTCAGCCTAGGCTTGCATCATTTATGGTATCAGAGGTGAAGTTCCTTCAGCAACAGGTTGCATCAATCCATTCCCTTTTGATTACTTGCATTCGTTTATCACTTGTTAGTTGCATTCATAAATCAAAAAAAAAAACATTTTTTCATCCTTGTTCATCTAGTTTACTTTTCATCACCATATAAAACTCATAAAAGCAAAAAGAAAAGAATCGTTTAGTCTTGCTGCATATTGTCCATGATAGTTTCCTTGCATCTGAACCATATTACTCATCACAATTGCACCATCGGCCGTATAATTGAGTCATCCTTGAACTTTGCATACGTATCATCTCATTTAACCTAGGATCGATTCTTAGTCTTTCTGTTTAGTTGATTTGGGTTTAGGAGGCTGTTTAATCGAAAACTTGGAGAATAAGTCAAAACCGGAAACACTTTCAATTTTGGTTGGGCGAGGATCGGCTATTGCCTTTCTTGGTCGAGTGCATTAGTAGTATTCCATTTTTCTTAGATTTCCAATTTCATTCATATATTCTCAAAAAAAATTATATTTGCCATTTTTCTTAGCTTACATTTTTATCTTTTATTAAAACGTTTAAAAAAAAAGAAATATCATATTGCATTTTCCAATTTTTTCTCTTAACTTTACATTTTTTAATCTTAAGCCTTTTATCTTTGTTTTCGTGCAAGGAACACCATGGGAGACGAAGTTCAAACAGCTCTCATGAAAGCTAGCCATGACCTCCAGGACGAGATGAGGAACATGAGGCAGGACATAGGGACGGTTCGCCAAGACTTGGGTGATCGGCTGACCCGCATTGAGCAAAGGCCATTTCCTAGGCCCATCCGGCGAGTCGACTTGGGAACAGCCAAAAATCAACCCTCAAGGAGGACTGGTGTGAACATCAGTGAAAACCCTGGTTCGAATACTAGGGATCAACGTCAAGAAGATGACCCTGTACCACACCCCCAACCGAACCCAAGAAGACACGAGGCACAAGAGGACTTTGGGGAAGAAGAAGAGGAGGCTATAACCCACCTCCCCGAGCATGACTCGCCCCTGCTCCCAACCAGAACCACATCAAACTAGAGTCACCCACCTATGCTGGGAAGGTGGACCCTGAGTCCTACCTGGATTGGGAGAAGAGGATGGATCACATTTTTTAGTACTACAATCATCCGGTTCCCAAGAGAGTAGCCCTTGCAGTAGCCCAACTGACAGACAATGCTTTGATATGGTGGGACAGAGTCACCACAGACTGGAGGAGGAACCAACTAAGGCCACTTGAGTCATGTATTGATATGAAGGATCTAATGCGCCAACGGTTTGTTCCCCAACACTTCCACAGGGACCTACAAAGGCGTTTTAGGACTCCAAGAAAAGGTACTAAGTCGGTGGAAGAGTACTATGAGGAGTTTGAGAGGTTGAGGAACCGTCTTGGCCTCAATGAAGATGAAGAATCCATCATGGCACAACTTTTGGATGGATTGAATGACCAGATCAGCAGCAAGGTAGAAAGACAGAACTACCTAGACTTCAAAGATCTATTCCACTTGGCCATCCAAGCCGAGCAACACATCAAAAAGAAGTCCACCAGAAGTAAACCACAGGCTTCTTGGGGTTCAAGTAACAACTCCAGCAACTACCCAAAGCCAGTAGACAACGACAAAGTGATTGACCTAGGTAACCAGAACAAGAGTCGACCCACTGAGCCCAACACGGACACCCAGACAGAACCTGGCCGGAATACCAACCCTCAACGCTCTAGGGACATCACTTGTTTCAAATGCAAAGGCCGAGGGCACATGGCTAGAGAATGTCCAAACCAGAGGGTCATGCTACTCACTGATGAGGGGTATGAGTCCCATGATGAAGATGATCCGATGGTCCAAGAAGAGTTTGGAGAAATTGAGTACCCGGATGTGGGAGAGAGCTTGATGATCAGACAAGTTCTAAGTGCCCAAGTTCAGCCAGCTGAGACCATCCAAAGGGAGAACATCTTCCATACCCGATGTACCATCAAAGGCAAGGTATGTAATCTCATTATTGACGGTGGGTCTTGTACCAATGCGGCTAGTGCATACATGGTTGAAAAACTTAGCCTAGAAAAGACTAGGCACCCTCATCCATATAGGCTTAGGTGGTCAGATGACAAAGTAGAACTTCAGATAAAAGAACAAGTAACCATTCCTTTTAGCATTGGCAAATACCAAGATGAGGTAGTGTGTGATGTACTACCCATGCAAGCTGGCCATGTCCATTTAGGTAGACCTTGGAAATGGGATAGGGAAACCAAACATGATGGCCGGTCCAACATATATACTTTCATGCATGATAAGCGAAAAAAATAGTTTAGCACCTCTCACACCAGTACAAGTTCATGAAATGCATTTACAAATGGTTAAGGAGAAGGAGAAATCTGTTAAATCTAATTTTCTTATTAGGCCTAGTTACATCCGAAAGGTTGTTGCTACCAAACACACAATGCTACTAATGATCTTTAAGGAGCTTTTGAGTGCAGGTACTGATGAGTTAACACTTCACCCCGAGATTACTAAGTTGCTTGACAGGTTCAAAGATGTGTTCCCAGAAGAGATTCCACACAGGTTACCACCACTTAGGGGCATAGAACACCAAATAGATTTCATACCCGGAGCTGCCTTACCAAATAAACCAGCCTATAGGGTAAACCCAGAGGAAACTAAGGAGCTACAAAAGCAAGTTCAGGACCTATTAGACAAGGGATATGTTAGGGAAAGCCTTAGTCCTTGTGTTGTGCCCGTGTTACTAGTACCCAAGAAAGATGGCACTTGTAGGATGTGTGTAGACTGTCGAGCCATAAACGACATTACCATTCAGTATAGGCACCCCACACCAAGATTAGATGACATGCTAGATGAGTTAAGTGGAGCCACCATATTTTCTAAGATAGATCTTAAGAGTGGGTACCACCAGGTGAGGATGAAGGAGGGTGATGAGTGGAATACTGCCTTCAAGACCAAGCAAGGTCTATACGAATGGCTAGTGATGCCATTTGGACTCACCAATGCCCCAAGCACCTTCTTGCACCTTATGAACCATATCCTTAGACCATACATCAGTAAGTTTGTTGTGGTATACTTTGATGAAATTTTGATTTATAGTACCACCTTATTTGAACATGTGCCACATCTTGAGCAAGTAATAAAGACACTTCGACAAGAAGGCCTTTATGCAAAGCTCAAGAAGTGCTCATTCTGCACTGATAAACTTGTCTTCCTAGGCTTTGTTGTGAGTTCGCAAGGACTATAGGTGGATGAACAGAGGGTGAAGGCAATACAAGACTGGCCAGAACCAACCCACATCAGCAAAGTCCGGAGCTTCCATGGTCTAGCAAGCTTCTACAGGTGGTTTGTTAAGGACTTTAGTAGCATAGCCGCACCACTCACTGCTGTGGTAAAGAAGAGTGTTGGGTTTACCTGGGAGAAGGCCCAACAAGATGCCTTCCAGACATTGAAGGATCGTCTGACCCATGCACCAGTCCTAGTCCTTCCAGATTTCAACAAAACCCTTGAGGTGGAGTGTGACGCATCCGGAATTGGAATTGGGGCAGTACTGACCCAAGGAGGCAAACCAGTCGCCTATTTTGGTGAGAAGTTGAGTGGGGCCACACTGAACTATCCAACCTATGATAAGGAGTTATATGCACTAGTAAGGGCATTGGAGACTTGGCAGCATTACTTGTTGTCCAAGGAATTTGTGGTGCACACCGGCCATGAGACCTTGAAACATCTAAGGGGTCAGACAAACCTCAAGAAGAGACATGCAAGGTGGATGGAGTTCATAGATACCTTTCCATACATTATCAAGTACAAGAAAGGGAAAGACAACATTGTCGCCGATGCACTTTCAAGGAGACATGTTTTGATTGCAACAATGGAAGATAAGGTCATGGGATTTGAGTTCATCAAGGATCAATTTGGAGAAAACCCCGACCTTGCTGAGGTGTATGCTATCTGTACCAAGGGACTACAGGGAAAGTTCTATCAACATGAAGGATTTCTGTTCAAAGACAGAAGGTTGTGTATCCCACAGTGTTCCCTAAGAGACCTAATCACCCGAGAAGCTCATGGAGGGGGACACATGGACCACTTTGGAGTGGACAAGACTTTGTCTGTAGTAAGGGAACATTTTTATTGGCCACACTTGAAGAAGACTGTTCAGTCCCACTGTGCAAGATGTGTGACGTGCAAGAAGGCCAAGTCCAAGGTGCAACGACACGGCCTATACATGCCCATGCCAATCCCTACTGCACCTTGGGTGGATCTATCAATGGACTTCGTCTTAGGACTACCAAAAGTGCAACACAAGAACTCCATATTTGTGGTGGTGGATCGATTCTTCAAGATGGCACACTTCATACCTTGTGCCAAGGTCAATGATGCATCCAAGACAGCCGACCTATTCTTCAAAGAGGTGGTACGCTTACTTGGTATCCCTAGGACCATTGTGTCCGACCGTGACACCAAATTTCTAAGCCACTTTTGGAGTTTATGGAAGAAGATGGGAACCAAAATTCTATTCTCTACAACCTGCCACCCCCAAATTGATGGCCAGACGGAAGTGGTTAACAGGACATTGTCCACACTGCTTAAGGCCGCCCTAGGAAAGAACATGAAGACTTTGGTCGAGTGCATTCCCTTTGTTGAGTTTGCCTACAACCGAGCCCAGCATTTTGCCACAAAGACGTCACCATTTGAGGCTGCCTATGGGTTCAATCCGAACACACCCCTAGACCTAAAACCTCTGCCACCAGCTGAAGTTATTAGCCTTTCTGGAGAGGATAAAGCCAAGTATGTCAAGGAACTCCAGCAGAAAGTCACTGGAAACTTGAAGAAGAGGACTGAGCAGTACACTAAACATGTCAACAAGGGACGTAAAGAGGTTGTGTTTGAACCAGGAAAGTGGATTTGGCTACACATGAGGCAAGAAAGGTTACCCAACCAGAGGAGTTCTAAGTTACAACAACGTGGAGATGAGCCGTTCCAAGTGGTCGAGAGGATCAACAACAATGCCTACCGACTTGACTTACCAGGTGACATGAATGTATCATCCACGTTCAATGTGACTGACTTGTCTCCTTATCTTGCAGGTAGACCAGTTTTGAGGTCAAAACCTTTTGAAGAGGGAGGGAATGATGAGGACTTTCATCCTGAACCCGAACCAGACCTATCCAAACCTGACATCCAAGACATGATCACCAAGATGTCCCAACCAGAACCTGCCCAAGAAGTGTCCATGCCTATTGTGTTCAAAGGACCCATGACTAGAAAAGAGCTAAGATACTTCATCATAAGTTTAATGAGAGGATGATGCTTGCTTCTGATCATTTTCAGGTAAAGACAACCAAGTTTAAGCCAAATGAAGATCAAGTTGATCAAGAACCAAGTTCCAAGAGTGATGGACCATCCGAGAAGATCAAGACCACAAGTGAAGATCTTTGGCCATTCATTCCAGACCAAACACACAACAACCTGATGGTTATCAGCATTGAATATCAGCATACTTAGAATGATCAAGGCCCAATCAAACCGACCCAAAATGTAAGAAGGTAAGCATTTAAATTCCCGTTTCTAACCGGTTTGATTGTTTTGCAGTTTGGTCCTTTTTGTTTCTTTTTATTTGAATTTATTTCACAAACTTTCTAAGATGGCTTGCACGCCAATTAGGGTTTTCATTAAGTCCAAATTTTTTTATTATTTGCTTCAAATACCCTCGAAGGCACCCACGGTATTGGACATCTATATAAGTCCCCTATAAGCCATTTGTACTCTTTTACGCATGATATAAAACATAAACTTTTCCTTGTGAAAACTCTAAGAGCTCTAGCAAGAACTCGCCTCCATCTCTTTGCCTTGTGAGAAAATAACCTCCACGGCTAAAAGAAATTTGTGTTGTATCACGAGCCTTCCAACTCTCGTGTGGTGCACTTCGTTCCATCCAGTTCTAGTTCATCCGGATCCTTTGGGTTGATTAGATCAGTCCAAACCGTCCACCCTTTTGTAGATCGACTCCATCTCTCTCACCTCAGATCTTATAAGACTTTGTCAGCCTAGGCTTGTATCATCCATGAAGGTCAAAATCTCATTGCCTGCAGTAGATTCGACTAGTTGATCGATGTGCGGGAGTGGATAACTTTCTTTTGGGCAAGCTTTGTTTAGGTCGGTGAAGTCGGCGCATACGCGCCACTTGCCGATTTTCTTCTTGACGACAATGGGGTTAGCTAGCCACTAAGGATAGCGTACCTCCATGATAGACCCGGCAGTGAGTCAACGTTCAACTTATTTGTTCACTGCTTTGATTGTCGGGACCCAACTTGCGCCTTTTCTGTCGAATCGGTTTGAAAGTGGGGTCTACGTTTAGTTTGTGGGATGCGATCATGGGTTCGATTCCCTTCATATCTGAAGTCGACCATGCAAAAGTGGACATGCTCCCTTTGAGGAATGCGGTGATCGCATTTTGCATACCGACAGGTAGGTGGACTCCAAGGCGGACGGTCCTGCTATGGTCAGTATCGACGATCTGGACTTCGAGGACATCTTCTTTTTGCGGGCACACCTTGTGGATTGGCCTCACGACCATGTTGACGTGTGAGGCTGAACGTTGTAATTTGACGGTGGCTATTAAGAGGTCCGGTGCGGCTTGATGATCTCCGCAGAGCGTTTTGAATTCTTCCGTCAGGGCCCGGGAACTTGACGCATTGATGGTAGGTTGATGATATGGCCTTCTTTGAATGAATCCAGGGAGTCTCGAGGATGATGTTGTATGGGGCCTTTATGCCAATTACGGAGAATTTGACTGTTCTGTTTACGCCGCACGCGTACAGCGGTAGGCGGATTGTGCCTACCATGGTTTCTGACGCGCCATTAAAGCCAGTTAGGGAACAAGAGGAGGGTTTCATATCTCGCAAGTCGATTCCCATTTTTTCCAATGTTTCACGAAAGATGAGGTCGATGGAGCTTCATGTGTTGATTAGGACTTTAGTGACTTGGCATTCGCCTGTTCCTAGTTCGACCAAAAACGAGTCGTTATGTGGAGTATGGACATGGATCGCATCTTCCAATGAGAAAGTGATATGCCGATCATTCTCAGGTTTGGACGGCCATTTTTGCGAGGTTGTCGCTTGTCTTTTATAATCTTTGACCGATCGGACCGAATCACCGCATGGAGGGGATCCTCCCATGATGACGTTGATACAAAGAGCGTGTTGCACTTTGAGTTGATCTTGTAAATCCCCGGATAAATCCTTTACGTAGGTCGTCGATTTTGTATCTCCCGTTTTCTCCAGTTTTCGGCATAGGTTGGATTGCTTATGACGGTTGAGTTTGATCATGAGGTTGTCAACTTTGGAGCTTATTTGGCTGCGCAGATCAAGGGGGCGCGGTCCTAGATGGGGGTCAGACTGTAAATCGTTGACTCTTCGTGCCTTTGACGTCTCAATCGTTGTTCGTAGGTCGGCGGAGATATCTTTTTTTGGATAGCAATTTTTCGTTTGAGCATGTTTCGTAGGTCCCCCGGTTCGGCTGAGAAGTTGGCCTGGGGCCGGGCGTGTTCGTGCCGGTTTAGGTTGAAGCGTAAGTCGTGAATTGCGTTAGGCTGTTTTGTCGCCATTCGGAGCGCTCAAATTTTCCAAGATTACATTGACGCGACGCCTGTGCCTAGGCTGTTCCTCGTCACGATATGCATCGTCTGTGTCCTGCTCTTTTTTTGCGTCGTCTTTGTCTTTCGGTCGGCGCTCACCATGTAATATTTAAACCTTTGCTTTTTGTGCCTTCTTTTCCTAGTTTTTGCTCCAGCTTTTGTTGTTCTTTGGCTTTTGCTTCAGCGGCTTGACGTTAGAGGTGCCTTTGCTATATGAGGCGAGCAAGGCCTCGAGCAGGTGCTTGCATTCCTTGGTATCATGCCCCTTGACTTTATGGTAGTCGCAGAACTTGCTAAGATCGAGGGAGCTTGGATTTGAGTTGGCACTGTGGTTAGAAGCTTAGGACGAAGTAGGGGCTTTTCCATCGGAGTCCCTTTCCCAGTAGTTCCAGCCTTTCTCTCGGACGACTACCGCCGATCCGGGGTGTTCTTCTTCGTTCACGACATAGAGGAACCCTTTTTCTTATTTGGTTTGTCGTTAGTGGAGTTTTGGCGTGGTTCCTGACGCGTGTCTGCGGATTTTGTCGTTGCTTGCTTGGCAGCATTTTGCTTATGGATTATCGCCCGTGTGTCTTCCTCCATGCGGATGAAATTATTAGATCGGGCGATTGCATCTTGGAGCGATGTTGTCGGGTTCCGGTAGAGATCGTCCCGGAACTTTGAGTGAACGAAGAGAGTGTTCATCAAGGCATCGACGGCTATGCTGTCAGGCACGATAACCTTCGAGACAATGGCCTTGAATTTTTCCATGAAGTTGCGGAGGCTCTGACCTGATAATTGAGAGAGATTTCATAAGTCGGACGCGGTGGCTCCTTGTCGAGTGAACATGATGTAGTGCTTGAGGAACGCGGTCGAGAGATCGTGGAAACTTTTGACAGAGTTCTTGTGGAGTCGGGAGAACTAGTTGAGGGCCGCTCCTTCGAGACTTTCGACGAAAAGCTGGAAGTAGCCGGCGTTCTTTTCTTCGGGAGAGAAGTGTGCATGTCCCATCACTATGTTGAACGAAGTGACGTGTTCAGTTGGATCAGTGTTCCCGGAGAATGATGGTAAGCGGAACTTCTCCGTTGGGCGAAGTCGGACGCTGGTGACCTGTGGGGAGAACGGAGTTCAGAGTGTATTTGCAAGGACATGTTCGATATGTGGAGCGGAGGTCGTCATGCAGTGGATCTTAGAGTGGATGTCCTGGAGCGATAGTTTGAGTTCAGCGATTTCTCGGATCGTCTGCGGATCTGGGCCGTTGGGGGTTGTGTGTTTGGTCCGTCGGGAGTTTACGCGTTACCCCCTATGACCTGGATTTGGTTTCTGAGAGCCTGGTTCGCGGCGGTAGTGTTGAACAGGTGTCAACGAATCGTCGTCGTCGGAACACTAGGTTGTGTAGTAAGACGAGCGAGGGTGGCAGCTAAAACGGCGAGCTGTTCGGTTGTGGCTTTATGCGCGGCGTCTTGCTGGGCGAACCGCTCCATGATGGCGCTGAGGTAGGAAGGTTCCTCCGGCGCGGCTGTGGCCGGGGGGAGTTCTGGATCTTTGCGCTCCTCGCCTGAGGTGGAATCGTCTTGACTTGAGCCCTCGTTTGTGTTAGTTACTCAGAGGAGGCCCCACGGTGGGCGCCAACTGTTTGTACCAAGTTATGTCGGGGTCGATTGGACTTACGGAACTCGTCGGTGAGTCCTTTGAAAGACGGGTAAATGGGATGAGCCATTTCGTTTGTATAGTTTTAAAGGAATATTTTTTTGGTAAGTAAGTCGGAAAGTGAATAGAAGTCAGTCTAGATTTGGAATAACTGGAAACCGTAGTTCTAGCCGCCCGGTATGTTATTATCTTGCTCTCTCCTTTTCTTTCGTCTCTCCTCCTCCATATATAGGCGTGTGGAGACACTGGATGCCCTAGGTCGATTCGCCCTGGTGGGCTTTTGGTCTTGTCGACTCATGGGCCGACAAGGATGCCTACTTTGGCTTGGTCCTTTTAGTCGTCGTGGTGAGTCGCTCAGTTTCGGCTTCAATCGGCTAAAAGTAGTCATGAGACGAACGTCAGCTCATCGCTTGTCGCCCAGCCGAGCCGCTCCAATATCACCTTTGAAGGATTCGCTGAGCCTGTTATTTTTGGGCCTCTTGGTGATGGCGTAAACCAACCCCCTACAGGCAGCTTACAAGATTACCTCATACGAAAGTTGGTTGGAGCTCTGGGATCCGGTTCACTTTCAACACTCCAAAATTTTCTTTCATGGCTTGGCTTGAAAGATCAGAGACACCACGGTGTAATTCAACACGTAAAGAAATCAAAGAACTCTTTCTTTGTATATTAGAAATCTTTTAAAAAATCTCCCTAGATTAGTTTAATCCGATTTACTCTTAGTCACATGCGACTAGAGACGGACCAATTTCTAATCTCTATCACACGAAAACAGCTTTTCAAGAAAAAAAATTTTGCTTAAGCTTTTTCTATCTCTTGAAGTCTGACCTAAAACTACCCACAGTATTTTAGATATATACGTCTTTGCACAATATATAGTTTCTTAGTAGTCTGCAAACCTGAATCTTTACTTTACTTTTCTCCAAAGTAATATCTTGGACTTAGTGATTCTCTTGACACGTCACCAGTCCATACCCAACTCGACGTCGGGTGTTACACCTCATATTGCCTGTGTAACACCTCTTCTGTTCCACTTACACAAACCAGTAAGTAACGCCTCATTGCACAGGTGTAGCGCCCACCTGGTAACATGAACAGCAGTGCTCCATTTTTGACCTAACATTTTCTCCCTTTTTATCTGAATGTGACAATCTAAGCTACCTGCACAACAACAGATAACGCCAAGAACCAAACCACAGGACAACCATATAAAATCCAAAGTTCTCATCCAGAATCAAATACGAGCAATCATAAACTGAAACACTTCCTTAACACCATGGAAACTAAAGTCAGAAGATAGAGTTTTAGGGACGTCTGCTAATAAGATAGCTAGCTAGAAACACAACGGAAGCAGAGCCGAAGACCATAACACAGACTAGACTACGACACACACACTAGCCTAACAGTACTAGCATCAGTAATCTGCTTCTCGTATTCTCCCCCTGCTTAGATGCACATTTAGATAAAAATCTCATGAGAAAAGACAAGTACTGAGCAATAGAGGAAAAGCAACCACAGCTTAAGTTATGCGATTCAAGCGAGCATTTCTTCGCGAGGGTTGCATATTGCTATTCTTCAATGGAGAGGAGATGGTGTCAGCAAAGAGAATGAGGTGTGACACCAAGAGAGTGCTTCTTCTCTTGAACCCTGATTCGCTCAATTGAACCATTAGAATCACAAGTAAATCGGCCCACATAGCTTGGCCCAAACCAAAAACACAAATCATGCGTGCAATTATAAAACAAAAATAAAACCCACGCACCAGAGATTTTACCACATGAGATGACAGCACTTACAATGGTAAGAGAGTGTGGTTGACTTAGTAGTTTCACGACAAGCTAAGTATCACCGATGCAGAAATCAATAAGGATCGAAACACTATAAGACACAAACTGAAATGCCTTATGTACTAGAGAAGAGTTATTTTACACAGCTTATCCCACGCTCGTAATCACCCAAAACACGAATGAAGTCAATGAACCAACTCAAGTCTGTAGCTATTTCTCAACTTAGTAGCTGTCACAAACCAGATCCTCCTAATAAGGTTATCCAACCGCAAATATTTTGTCTCACACACTTGTATGACCCGGAAATATTTTTCATTTTGAGTGTCTATCACTTCATCTTCATAGAGAGAAAACTCCAAGAGACATGAGATTGTCTCTGCCTAGTCCGGACAGTGATCGAACTCAGAATCAAAGTGTTGTGACACCCAGCTCCAACACGAGGATCCATCATTCCAGGCCTTTATTTGTGCACGAGATATTGAGGAGTCACACCTTGTACATATTCTTCTAAGAGACATGTGATTGTCTCTGCCTAGTCAGGACAGTGATCGAACTCAGAGTCAAAGTGTTGTATCACCCAGCTCCAAAACGAGTATCCATCATTCCAGGCCTTATTATTAGTTTTTTTTTAAATGTACGGTGTGACACCTAACTTTTGCTGTTTAGCACCACAAAGGTCAATGATTCACCTCTCTTCTACAATGTTTCCTTATTCACTCCAGACAGTGACCAATGCTTAAGCTAAAATGGAGTAACATCCTAGTCCAAGATGGGTTTCATTCTCAATGAAACTAATGAGTGTGAGCTTAGGAAATGCTCGCGGACAGCCTTCAAAGTTAGAGTTATTGATCCAAGGCTTTAGAGTAAGGTGACTAATGAACCGTGACATCCCATATGTACAGCACTCATCTCTGCAATAGGGCTTAGTCAGAGATTGATGATTCCCAACGCCTTCTGGAGACCCATAAAGGTGTTGTAATCCAACGGTTTAGTGAACAGGTCTGCAAGTTGTTTTTAAGATGATACATGCTCAAGCATAACTACTTTCAGCTCAACCAACTCCCTCACAAAATTATGTCGAATATCCACATGTGTGGTTCGTGAGTGCTGGACAGGGTTCTTAGAGAGGTTTATAGCACTCATGTTATCATAATGAACAAGCATAGAGTCAGAGGTGATACCATAGTCCACGAGCATTTGGCGCATCCATAGTAGTTGAGTACAACAACTTCCCAAGGCAATGTACTATGCCTCAGCTGTAGAGAGTGAGACGCAACTTTGTTTCTTGTTGTGCTAAAACACAATATTATTTCCTAGAATGAAACAACCACCAAAGTTACTTCGTCTATCATCAATACAACCTGCCCAATCAGAATCACAGAACCCTGCAAGATTCACATTAGTCTCAAAAGTATAATGAAGTCCAAATTCAAGAGTACCTTTCACACATTTAATCACCCTTTTATGGCTTTGAGGTATGATTCTTTGGAGTGTGCCTGATATCATGCACAGATACCCACACTTAAGCAAAGATCTGCGTGACTTGTCGTGAGATAAAGGAGACTACCAATTATATCCCGATACAACTTTTCATCAATTGTTTTGCCTTCCTCATCTTTAGCGAGCTTGGTGGTTGTGCTCATTGGAGTTCTTAGCATAAGTACTCTGTGACACAGTAATTTCATCCTCCAATGCTTCCATTTCCTTTAAGTCTATGTGCTTCTTCCGAGTGACCCTTTCATCAAACACACCTCCAATGACATCCTCAGGTGAGTGATTCTTGTGCACTTTTCTTGTGTCTGGATTACCTGGCTCACTTTCTAGTTCTGAATCATCTTCAGACTCATCCTACACTTGAGCTTCAATTGGTGCAGACATAGCTGATGTAACACCATCAATTGTGTGTGTCACACTGGCCTGATAGAAACAGACACTATCATCAAAGACCACATTCACATTATCATTAATGAACTTTGTCCGCTTATTGAAGACTCAGTAGGCTGAGCTATTAGTGGAATAACCCATAAACATAACTACGTCACTTTTGGCATCAAATTTCCCAAGATGCTCTTTGTCATAAAGAGTGTAGCATAAGCAACCAAAGACATGCATGTAACTGAGATTTGGTGTCTTCCCTTTGAGTATCTGATAGGGAGTTTTCATGGTCTTAGGTGAATCTTTTCCTGAGTAGCACACATGTGACGGTTTCCACATGTAGCAGTTGTTACTACACCGAATGCCACTTAACACCAGATTGCCTTTTGCATCCACAGCTTGACATTCATTACTTGTGAAAGAAACTTCCAGTCCTTCATCACATAGTTGACCAACACTGATGAGATTAGCCTTAAGACCATCCACGAAGTATACATTTATGAGGCGAGGCAGATCATCTCTCTCTATAACTCCTATTCCACGAATTTTGCCTTGTCCTCCATCTCCAAAAGTAACTTTACCACCTTTAATGTGTTCGATCTTGTCAAGATTTTCATGATTCCTAGTCATATGCTTTGAGCACTCGCTATCAAAATACCATGGAAGCTTAGCTGATTCAGGTTCATCTGTAGAGGTGTAGGAAACATTACACTGCAGGGCATGTTCTGGTTCGAAACGAGCGAGGTTGCACACAAGATTTTCAACACCACGAGTTTGGGAGTGTAGCACCAAAATATCTGAGTGTGACACATTAATCATTTTTGTCCCGGACTCAGAGTTGCAATGAAAGTTTTCTCAATAACTTTCATTGCAGTGTGTGACTTCTCAATATCAGAGCGTGACATCTCTTGAGCTGCAGATTTAAACCCAGAGTATAGATCGCTCTTAGCTACCCAAGCATGACCATAAACCTTTGGTTCCATGAAACACAGATTCATCATCCAGGCTCGTTGATAATGACTTCTTCGAAAATGGCAGAACCTAACTCGATGACCAGTTTTTTCCGCAAAAATAACAGCCATTCCGACGTCTTCCAACAACCTTCTTCATCAACTCGCTCTGAATAAAAACTAGATGTTGACAATCAGCCTTTGCTCTATCATCTGTATTGACATCAGTTTGTTTGAGAAACGTGATTCCGTTACTTTTTTCTGCACTCCGTGAAGATGATCCACGGAAACCAAGACCCCAATTGGCTTTAGGAGGTTGTCCAATGGACAGAATATGGTCCATATTTGCAGTTCCCTTGTAGAGCATACTGATCTGGTTATGTTTCTCAGTGATATTTCCTTCCAGAAACCTATTCTTTTCAAGTTCCTGAACTAGCAACTGTTTCATTTGATTGAATTGATCTTCAAAGGCCTTGTGGCTTTGAATCTGTTCTGCTAACTTCCCTTTTAACTCCAAGACTTCCAGGCTCAGATCACTTTTGATCACATTTTTCTCCGATTCAGGACATGGTTGTTCTAGTTCCAGTATGTTCACATGAGCTTTCAGCAGGACCTTGTCTTTGATGAGTTGCAAGTTCTCCTGACTGAGTTCAGTAAACTTGTCAAACAAGGAGCGATATTCAGTGTCCAGGTCTGGATTCAGCCCATCATCTTCTTCTTCATCATCAGTCTCAGTTTCTGGTTTTACTTCTGACCTTTCTTCATGTCCCATGAATGCCACAAAATTGGGCAATTGTTCCTCACCATCACTGTCGCTATCAGATTCAGTGTCATTGAAGCAGAGAAAAGATTTTACCTTTTCCTTCTTTAGACTGTTGGTACACTCACTCCGAGTGTGACCAAAGCCCTTGCATTCAATGCATTTCAGCTCTTTCCTCTTGGTAAAGGGGCAATCATTACGAAAGTGCCCAAAACCTTCACATTCATGGCATTGAAGATCTTTTCTTTTGCCACTGTTGGATGAGTCCGATCTTGTAGACTGACTATTGTATCGACTGGCTTCATTCCTCTGGAAACGATTACCCAAGCGACCTCCACCCTTCTCTAACCGTTTAACCATTTTGTTGAAGCTTCTTGCCATCAACCCCATATTGTCTTCGATTTTTTCACTATGTCATTTTCCTTGGACTCTGCAGTAAAAGCAATATTCTTTTGGGACTTGGTCAGTTGATCAGCCTTCTGGAAATCATGAACCTTAAGTATCCTCGACAGTTGATCGAACTTCATTTCATCTGTGTCGACAGCAATGTCTAGGACAGCCTTATAAGCCTCAAACCTTGGTGGGAGACATCTCAACAACTTCTTAACCAGATCTTTTTCTTCGAATTTCTTAACAATTGGTTCATCATCTCCCATTCTCAGGTTCTCAAACCTCGAGGCTAAGTGATCAATTCTTGTTCTTCAAACACTTGTGTTACCCTCAAAGTGATTGATCAAGATGTCCCAAGCTTCTTTAGCTGATTCACACCCTTGGATGATTTTGAATTGTTCCAAATCCACGGCTGTAAATATTGCAGTCAAAGCCTTGGAATTGAATTTTGAGGCAGTCTTATCTGATTCAGTCTAGCATTCTTTAGGCTTTGGAGATTGCGATTTATAGTCCATCAACATAGTAGGAGGAGTTCAACCTTATTCAATAGCAGTCCAAGCATCTTCATCTATCCCTCTAATAATATATCGCATTCTCGCCTTCCAATGACCAAAGTTATTTCCGTCTAGCATGATAGGCTTGTGGATTGATACCAGGTCTTTCATGGTGTCCATGATGGCCGCAGGATCTCAACCTGTCAGTAAATTCAACACTACAGAGATTTCTCGATCTGATACCAAATGAAAGATCAAAGACACCATGGTAACACACAAGCAAATCAAAGAACTCTTTCTTTGAATATTAGAAATATTTTAAACAATCTCCCTAGATCTGTTTAATCCGATTTACTCTTAGTCACAAGCGACTAGAGACAGATCAATTTCTAATCTCTATCACATGAAAACAGCTTCTCAAGAACAATCTTCTTGCTTGAGTTTTTTCTATCTCTTGAGGTCTGACCTAAAACTACCCACAATATTTTAGATATATATCTCTTTGCACAATATCTAGTTTCCTAATATTTTGCAAACCCAAATCTTTACTTTACTTTTCTCCAAAGTAATATTTTGGACTTAGTGATTCTCTTGACACGTCACCAATCCATACCCAACTCGACGTCGGGTGTTACACCTCACATTGCATGTGTAACACCTCTTCTGTTCCACTTACACAAACCAGTAAGTAACGCCTCATTGCACAAGTGTAGCGCCCAGCTGGTAACACAAACAGCAGTGCTCCTTTTCTTGAGCTAACCTGGCTTGCAATCCTTAACAGGCTTGTAACAGGAGACAGAACTCAGAATTGGAACACTCAACACCCCAGCTATTGTGTGTTCTGTAATGATCCTTTGGAGTTAAGAAACCATTTGTTCTTTACCTGCAAATTCTCATAGGAGGTTTGGAAGGGACTGACATAGAATCTTCTATCTGTCCGGTACACCAACCAGTAGGAATAAGTTTTGCAACTCCTCACTGAGAAGGCCGGACACAATATCGAGGTGTTATTTGTGTGATATGTGTTTCAAGCTACATTGTATGCCCTTTGGCGGGAACAGAACCAGAGAAAACATGGAGAGAGGCCAATGTTAGTGACACAACTCATCCAACTAGTGACACAACTCATCCAACTGGTGTACAAAACTGTTTCGGAACAGGCTATCTTCTATTCGTCATCAGGCGTATAAGGGAGGGTTAGCTCTTTGGTTTGCCACCCGATAACCATGAGAATGTTATTTTTATTTTTATAAATCACTTAGGACCAATGTAACACAAAGTAAAAAACAGCTTTTTTTGTTTGAATTAATTTAACAATATTTCAAAAAAAGAAAGAGCTACCTACCATTGGACAATCTTAAATTAGATACTATAAAAATAAGAAAAGAAAAATGATTGATGGCTACATGAAGTATTGATCACCACATGACTAGCCATGCAGACTAAATTGTTATATACTTAACTATACAAATTATATGTTATGCATGTCAACATCCCTTAACCTCATCATAAACTAAATTTTATTAATCCAAAAAGTGAAGTGGATATCGAAGATGTTAACACCGTTTAATACTCTTGTTGATCAATTAAAATCTGATCCACTTGACAATAATTAACTAAAATTTGATCCACCAGCCCAATAAAACAAAATGAAATTTGGCCACAAATTTTTAAAAATGACCTAAGAAAAAGTCAAATATGGGATGTCGTCTCTCTATCGCGACAAAAGGGATAATCTAAGAAATTAGGCTTTCAATTCAAATTAGTGAAAGAGAAAGGAATTTAATGAAATCATGTGGGGTTATTGACCAAAATTGAGAGAGATAGAGAGAGAGGGAGAGGAGAGAGAGAGGAGAGAGAGAGAGAGAGAGAGAGAGAGAGAGAGAGGGAGAGAGGAGAGAGAGAGAGAGAGAGAGAGAGAGAGAGAGAGAGAGAGAGAGAGAGAGAGAGAGAGAGAGAGAGAATGAGAGAGAGAGAGAGACGAGAGAGAGACAGAGAGAGAGAGAGAGAGACAGAGAGAGACAGAGAGAGGAGAGGACAGACAGAGAGAAGAGAGAGAGAGACAGAGAGAGAGGAGAGAGAGAGAGAGAGAGGAGAGAGAGAGAGAGAGAGAGAGAGAGAAGACAGAGCAGAGAGAACAGAGAGAGAGAGGAGAGAGAGAGAGAGAATGCAAACGATTAACTCCTCTCTCTCGATTTTGGTCAATAATCCAAACGATTTCACAAACTTCCTTTTTCTCTC
>CAJHQP010009536.1:0-22057 GCA_905132765.1 Moricandia arvensis
TTTCACCAGAGAATACAGATCTGTGTTTCTGTGTGTGAAGAAGATGATGAACAGTGGTATTTGTAGCAGAGAAAACTCGAAATGAAGAAGAGACTGGATCTGGTTTCTGCTTGTGTTACCTTGAAACAGAACCAAAGATTAATAGAGAATGAGAGAGATTCGTGAGAGACTAAGGAACCAGAGATCAAGAGATTCAAGAACAGAGAGTTTATTTCTGGAAGAGGAGAGGGGGAATCCCCTTACTCCCTTCTCTGCTTCTTTTTTCTGTTTACAATAGACAGAGATGGCCTTTTGTAGGCAAAACAAGTACAATAATAAACCTAAATCTAATGGATAGAAACACTTGAAGAATGGATGGCTAGGATGAGAGACGAGTTTGAATCTGTTCAAGGGAAGGAAGGCTTGTGATTGGCTGTCCATAGGCTCCTCTGAATCTGGACACTTCTCTGGCCAGATACATAGTTAATAAGCTTCTTCCTTTTCTCAACAAATGGCTCCAACTCTCATTTTGAACTGATTCGCATGTAGGCAAGTGATATAGTCAACTATATCACTTGCCTATGTAGTTGATGTATGTAGTCGTTGCATGTAGTCGACTATATCAGCTCGTATGTAGTTGAGGCATGTAGTTGACTATATCAGCTCACATGTAGTTGAGGCATGTAGTCAACTATATCAGTTGCCTATGTACACAGATGTTCTTCTCTTCTCTTGATGTCAGTACTTTGCCTCCATCTCATCTCTCTCTTTTGTTCATTTTCATCTCTTCAAGTTAACACTCCCCCTCAAGCTTGACTTTAGTGATCCTAAGTCAAGCTTGGAACCTTGAAGAGCTTCCTCATTAAAAAAACCTCAATGAGGGAAAAAGAGTAAAGTCCTCAAGGCCTAGGGATTGGCCAGTGAGCCTTTGTGTCTTAGAACCAGTGTGGTTGGACACAAAGGACTCTGGATCATGGCCTAACTGGTGCACAATGATCTTCACATCATGCACATCATCAAACTCAGCTTGACCTCTTCATAGACCCGGTTTGGGTCTCCCCCTCTCAACTGACTTCATAGCCACCTTAGAGAAGCTAGGAGACGACCAGATCATCTTCAGTGAGGCTCAAGCTCTTGCACGGATGGTGAGGAGTGGCTGCACTGAATCGCCACTTGAATCCCCCACTTAAAAGACTTCCCTCGGATCATGAAACCCATTCACACTCCCCCTCAAGCTTGGAACTGAGAATTGGTGAAGGACCAAGCTTGCAAGGTTGCAATTAGCTCTAGATGGCTTCACTGATCCGGCTGGTGAGGAGTGTACACACACTTAAATTCCCCCACTTGATAAGACAGTACTCGGCTCCTTGAAGCTTCATCAACCAGGTACTTGCACACATGCTATGGGCTAATTCATAGCTTCCCAACTGAAGGTAACTGTTCTAACTCCTTGTAGAAGCTGATTCATAGCTTTCCAATCAGAAGGTAACTGTTCTAACTCCATGCCTTGGTCTGATTCATAGCATTCCATTCAGCTTGCCTCTCCACCTGATTTAAGTGCTCGTCAAGTAGTCTCTGATGGCTATCTGTTCTAACACCAAGTTGTTGCTGTCCCATGATAATCCTTGTGGGGAGCACCTCTATCTCTTTCAGACTTGATGCTTGAACCCTCCACAACATCCCCATTGCACTGAGGAGATACCTCAGCCCACTCTCCAAGCACCTCACACTAGCTTGTTGAGTGACTTTCTTCTTCCCTCCACTTCGGCTGGATCACTCCATGATCAGCTTGCAATGGCCTTGAGTAACACAAGTCATTGAGCTACAGGATCATCAGGTGGCTCACTTTGCTCTTCTCCTCAAGCCTGGATTGAGTATGTGTCCATGCTTGAAGTGAGCCTCAATGAGCCTTAAGATCAGGAGTGCAACATCTCTTGGACTTGCGCTTCAATCACTGATCAACCCTTCCCTTTAACTCCAATGCCTCATGGTCACCGGTCTCCTCCAGACTTAGTTGATGACCACTCGCCTTGTGTATCCACATACACCCCAGCGACCATTCCCAATGGGATAAGTCTTCCTCTTCTACTTGGGTTGATGATCTTCATTACAGCACCCTCTTGGTGATGCTTTTCCTTGCTTGTCTACTGTCCTCTCTACATTCTCCTGATATGTAGGCTATGGTGACTGAACCACCATGGACAGAACCGCAAGGCAGCTCTCCATTGTCACAACATCCTCTCTACACTCTTTGCAGTAGGCGTATGGGATTCTCCATGGATTGTTGGCAATGGGCACTTCCTTCTCATTCTTTGTCTTTGTCTCTCCATGGTCAGGAATTTACATCATGTGTAGGCTCTGAACGGCATGGGCAATGCCTTGTCTTCATTCTTTGTCTCTCTCTCTTTGTCTTGGTTTGATGATGGACAGTGGACAACACTTGTGTTCGTGAAACATCACTCAAACTCCAGTAGACTTCATACCACACATATCCTCAGGTTACTCAACTCAACACAACAAACAACCAGTCATTATCACAGTCAATATCCAGAAGGAACAGTAATAGCTTACAGTCAAGGAACCAGATTGATTCCTTGAACCTCCAATGGCATAAAGGTCATGACTTTACTGGATCTGAGAGTCTGGATTGTCACCCACCTCCTTCTACTTCAGTCTAGGACCACCTTCTTGTATCTCCATCTAAAAAGGCCCCTCCTTTCTTCATATTATCAGCTCTCCCTTCTGGGTAATCTTCTTTGGAACTCGGATGAACATGACTCTTGAACAAGATGGATCTGGGTAAGGTTCATGACGCCTTTCCATCCACCTCTGCTTTCAACGAGTCTCCTTTATCTGGTACAGTCAGGAACGGCTGAGAGACAAGGAGAACACTCCACGGATTCAAGCTTCTTCTTCTTCCAGAAACAGATCTCGGATGGATGTGTCTTCAAGGTTTGGTTTTGAGATGAGAGAGAGAGTGTGAGTTTTGCGGAAGCTTTAGCTCAGGTTCAGATGAACCAGGCTCTGATACCATGTTAGAATTTCACCAGAGAATACAGATCTGTGTTTCTGTGTGTGAAGAAGATGATGAACAGTGGTATTTGTAGCAGAGAAAACTCGAAATGAAGAAGAGACTGGATCTGGTTTCTGCTTGTGTTACCTTGAAACAGAACCAAAGATTAATAGAGAATGAGAGAGATTCGTGAGAGACTAAGGAACCAGAGATCAAGAGATTCAAGAAAAGAGAGTTTATTTCTGGAAGAGGAGAGGGGGAATCCCCCTTACTCCCTTCTCTGCTTCTTTTTTCTGTTTACAATAGACAGAGATGGCCTTTTGTAGGCAAAACAAGTACAATAATAAACCTAAATCTAATGGATAGAAACACTTGAAGAATGGATGGCTAGGATGAGAGACGAGTTTGAATCTGTTCAAGGGAAGGAAGGCTTGTGATTGGCTGTCCATAGGCTCCTCTGAATCTGGACACTTCTCTGGCCAGATACATAGTTAATAAGCTTCTTCCTTTTCTCAGCAAATGGCTCCAACTCTCATTTTGAACTGATTCGCATGTAGGCAAGTGATATAGTCAACTATATCACTTGCCTATGTAGTTGATGTATGTAGTCGACTATATCAGCTCGTATGTAGTTGAGGCATGTAGTTGACTATATCAGCTCACATGTAGTTGAGGCATGTAGTCAACTATATCAGTTGCCTATGTACACAGATGTTCTTCTCTTCTCTTGATGTCAGTACTTTGCCTCCATCTCATCTCTCTCTTTTGTTCATTTTCATCTCTTCAAGTTAACACTCCCCCTCAAGCTTGACTTTAGTGATCCTAAGTCAAGCTTGGAACCTTGAAGAGCTTCCTCATTAAAAAACCTCAATGAGGGAAAAAGAGTAAAGTCCTCAAGGCCTAGGGATTGGCCAGTGAGCCTTTGTGTCTTAGAACCAGTGTGGTTGGACACAAAGGACTCTGGATCATGGCCTAACTGGTGCACAATGATCTTCACATCATGCACACTCATCAAACTCAGCTTGACCTCTTCATAGACCCGGTTTGGGTCTCCCCCTCTCAACTGACTTCATAGCCACCTTAGAGAAGCTAGGAGACGACCAGATCATCTTCAGTGAGGCTCAAGCTCTTGCACGGATGGTGAGGAGTGGCTGCACTGAATCGCCACTTGAATCCCCCACTTAAAAGACTTCCCTCGGATCACGAAACCCATTCACACTCCCCCTCAAGCTTGGAACTGAGAATTGGTGAAGGACCAAGCTTGCAAGGTTGCAATTAGCTCTAGATGGCTTCACTGATCCGGCTGGTGAGGAGTGTACACACACTTAAATTCCCCCACTTGATAAGACAGTACTCGGCTCCTTGAAGCTTCATCAACCAGGTACTTGCACACATGCTATGGGCTAATTCATAGCTTCCCAACTGAAGGTAACTGTTCTAACTCCTTGTAGAAGCTGATTCATAGCTTTCCAATCAGAAGGTAACTGTTCTAACTCCATGCCTTGGTCTGATTCATAGCATTCCATTCAGCTTGCCTCTCCACCTGATTTAAGTGCTCGTCAAGTAGTCTCTGATGGCTATCTGTTCTAACACCAAGTTGTTGCTGTCCCATGATAATCCTTGTGGGGAGCACCTCCATCTCTTTCAGACTTGATGCTTGAACCCTCCACAACATCCCCATTGCACTGAGGAGATACCTCAGCCCACTCTCCAAGCACCTCACACTAGCTTGTTGAGTGACTTTCTTCTTCCCTCCACTTCGGCTGGATCACTCCATGATCAGCTTGCAATGGCCTTGAGTAACACAAGTCATTGAGCTACAGGATCATCAGGTGGCTCACTTTGCTCTTCTCCTCAAGCCTGGATTGAGTATGTGTCCATGCTTGAAGTGAGCCTCAATGAGCCTTAAGATCAGGAGTGCAACATCTCTTGGACTTGCGCTTCAATCACTGATCAACCCTTCCCTTTAACTCCAATGCCTCATGGTCACCGGTCTCCTCCAGACTTAGTTGATGACCACTCGCCTTGTGTATCCACATACACCCCAGCGACCATTCCCAATGGGATAAGTCTTCCTCTTCTACTTGGGTTGATGATCTTCATTACAGCACCCTCTTGGTGATGCTTTTCCTTGCTTGTCTACTGTCCTCTCTACATTCTCCTGATATGTAGGCTATGGTGACTGAACCACCATGGACAGAACCGCAAGGCAGCTCTCCATTGTCACAACATCCTCTCTACACTCTTTGCAGTAGGCGTATGGGATTCTCCATGGATTGTTGGCAATGGGCACTTCCTTCTCATTCTTTGTCTTTGTCTCTCCATGGTCAGGAATTTACATCATGTGTAGGCTCTGAACGGCATGGGCAATGCCTTGTCTTCATTCTTTGTCTCTCTCTCTTTGTCTTGGTTTGATGATGGACAGTGGACAACACTTGTGTTCGTGAAACATCACTCAAACTCCAGTAGACTTCATACCACACATATCCTCAGGTTACTCAACTCAACACAACAAACAACCAGTCATTATCACAGTCAATATCCAGAAGGAACAGTAATAGCTTACAGTCAAGGAACCAGATTGATTCCTTGAACCTCCAATGGCATAAAGGTCATGACTTTACTGGATCTGAGAGTCTGGATTGTCACCCACCTCCTTCTACTTCAGTCTAGGACCACCTTCTTGTATCTCCATCTAAAAAGGCCCCTCCTTTCTTCATATTATCAGCTCTCCCTTCTGGGTAATCTTCTTTGGAACTCGGATGAACATGACTCTTGAACAAGATGGATCTGGGTAAGGTTCATGACGCCTTTCCATCCACCTCTGCTTTCAACGAGTCTCCTTTATCTGGTACAGTCAGGAACGGCTGAGAGACAAGGAGAACACTCCACGGATTCAAGCTTCTTCTTCTTCCAGAAACAGATCTCGGATGGATGTGTCTTCAAGGTTTGGTTTTGAGATGAGAGAGAGAGTGTGAGTTTTGCGGAAGCTTTAGCTCAGGTTCAGATGAACCAGGCTCTGATACCATGTTAGAATTTCACCAGAGAATACAGATCTGTGTTTCTGTGTGTGAAGAAGATGATGAACAGTGGTATTTGTAGCAGAGAAAACTCGAAATGAAGAAGAGACTGGATCTGGTTTCTGCTTGTGTTACCTTGAAACAGAACCAAAGATTAATAGAGAATGAGAGAGATTCGTGAGAGACTAAGGAACCAGAGATCAAGAGATTCAAGAACAGAGAGTTTATTTCTGGAAGAGGAGAGGGGGAATCCCCCTTACTCCCTTCTCTGCTTCTTTTTTCTGTTTACAATAGACAGAGATGGCCTTTTGTAGGCAAAACAAGTACAATAATAAACCTAAATCTAATGGATAGAAACACTTGAAGAATGGATGGCTAGGATGAGAGACGAGTTTGAATCTGTTCAAGGGAAGGAAGGCTTGTGATTGGCTGTCCATAGGCTCCTCTGAATCTGGACACTTCTCTGGCCAGATACATAGTTAATAAGCTTCTTCCTTTTCTCAGCAAATGGCTCCAACTCTCATTTTGAACTGATTCGCATGTAGGCAAGTGATATAGTCAACTATATCACTTGCCTATGTAGTTGATGTATGTAGTCGACTATATCAGCTCGTATGTAGTTGAGGCATGTAGTTGACTATATCAGCTCACATGTAGTTGAGGCATGTAGTCAACTATATCAGTTGCCTATGTACACAGATGTTCTTCTCTTCTCTTGATGTCAGTACTTTGCCTCCATCTCATCTCTCTCTTTTGTTCATTTTCATCTCTTCAAGTTAACACTCCCCCTCAAGCTTGACTTTAGTGATCCTAAGTCAAGCTTGGAACCTTGAAGAGCTTCCTCATTAAAAAACCTCAATGAGGGAAAAAGAGTAAAGTCCTCAAGGCCTAGGGATTGGCCAGTGAGCCTTTGTGTCTTAGAACCAGTGTGGTTGGACACAAAGGACTCTGGATCATGGCCTAACTGGTGCACAATGATCTTCACATCATGCACACTCATCAAACTCAGCTTGACCTCTTCATAGACCCGGTTTGGGTCTCCCCCTCTCAACTGACTTCATAGCCACCTTAGAGAAGCTAGGAGACGACCAGATCATCTTCAGTGAGGCTCAAGCTCTTGCACGGATGGTGAGGAGTGGCTGCACTGAATCGCCACTTGAATCCCCCACTTAAAAGACTTCCCTCGGATCATGAAACCCATTCACACTCCCCCTCAAGCTTGGAACTGAGAATTGGTGAAGGACCAAGCTTGCAAGGTTGCAATTAGCTCTAGATGGCTTCACTGATCCGGCTGGTGAGGAGTGTACACACACTTAAATTCCCCCACTTGATAAGACAGTACTCGGCTCCTTGAAGCTTCATCAACCAGGTACTTGCACACATGCTATGGGCTAATTCATAGCTTCCCAACTGAAGGTAACTGTTCTAACTCCTTGTAGAAGCTGATTCATAGCTTTCCAATCAGAAGGTAACTGTTCTAACTCCATGCCTTGGTCTGATTCATAGCATTCCATTCAGCTTGCCTCTCCACCTGATTTAAGTGCTCGTCAAGTAGTCTCTGATGGCTATCTGTTCTAACACCAAGTTGTTGCTGTCCCATGATAATCCTTGTGGGGAGCACCTCCATCTCTTTCAGACTTGATGCTTGAACCCTCCACAACATCCCCATTGCACTGAGGAGATACCTCAGCCCACTCTCCAAGCACCTCACACTAGCTTGTTGAGTGACTTTCTTCTTCCCTCCACTTCGGCTGGATCACTCCATGATCAGCTTGCAATGGCCTTGAGTAACACAAGTCATTGAGCTACAGGATCATCAGGTGGCTCACTTTGCTCTTCTCCTCAAGCCTGGATTGAGTATGTGTCCATGCTTGAAGTGAGCCTCAATGAGCCTTAAGATCAGGAGTGCAACATCTCTTGGACTTGCGCTTCAATCACTGATCAACCCTTCCCTTTAACTCCAATGCCTCATGGTCACCGGTCTCCTCCAGACTTAGTTGATGACCACTCGCCTTGTGTATCCACATACACCCCAGCGACCATTCCCAAAGGGATAAGTCTTCCTCTTCTACTTGGGTTGATGATCTTCATTACAGCACCCTCTTGGTGATGCTTTTCCTTGCTTGTCTACTGTCCTCTCTACATTCTCCTGATATGTAGGCTATGGTGACTGAACCACCATGGACAGAACCGCAAGGCAGCTCTCCATTGTCACAACATCCTCTCTACACTCTTTGCAGTAGGCGTATGGGATTCTCCATGGATTGTTGGCAATGGGCACTTCCTTCTCATTCTTTGTCTTTGTCTCTCCATGGTCAGGAATTTACATCATGTGTAGGCTCTGAACGGCATGGGCAATGCCTTGCTTTCATTCTTTGTCTCTCTCTCTTTGTCTTGGTTTGATGATGGACAGTGGACAACACTTGTGTTCGTGAAACATCACTCAAACTCCAGTAGACTTCATACCACACATATCCTCAGGTTGCTCAACTCAACACAACAAACAACCAGTCATTATCACAGTCAATATCCAGAAGGAACAGTAATAGCTTACAGTCAAGGAACCAGATTGATTCCTTGAACCTCCAATGGCATAAAGGTCATGACTTTACTGGATCTGAGAGTCTGGATTGTCACCCACCTCCTTCTACTTCAGTCTAGGACCACCTTCTTGTATCTCCATCTAAAAAGGCCCCTCCTTTCTTCATATTATCAGCTCTCCCTTCTGGGTAATCTTCTTTGGAACTCGGATGAACATGACTCTTGAACAAGATGGATCTGGGTAAGGTTCATGACGCCTTTCCATCCACCTCTGCTTTCAACGAGTCTCCTTCATCTGGTACAGTCAGGAACGGCTGAGAGACAAGGAGAACACTCCACGGATTCAAGCTTCTTCTTCTTCCAGAAACAGATCTCGGATGGATGTGTCTTCAAGGTTTGGTTTTGAGATGAGAGAGAGAGTGTGAGTTTTGCGGAAGCTTTAGCTCAGGTTCAGATGAACCAGGCTCTGATACCATGTTAGAATTTCACCAGAGAATACAGATCTGTGTTTCTGTGTGTGAAGAAGATGATGAACAGTGGTATTTGTAGCAGAGAAAACTCGAAATGAAGAAGAGACTGGATCTGGTTTCTGCTTGTGTTACCTTGAAACAGAACCAAAGATTAATAGAGAATGAGAGAGATTCGTGAGAGACTAAGGAACCAGAGATCAAGAGATTCAAGAACAGAGAGTTTATTTCTGGAAGAGGAGAGGGGGAATCCCCCTTACTCCCTTCTCTGCTTCTTTTTTCTGTTTACAATAGACAGAGATGGCCTTTTGTAGGCAAAACAAGTACAATAATAAACCTAAATCTAATGGATAGAAACACTTGAAGAATGGATGGCTAGGATGAGAGACGAGTTTGAATCTGTTCAAGGGAAGGAAGGCTTGTGATTGGCTGTCCATAGGCTCCTCTGAATCTGGACACTTCTCTGGCCAGATACATAGTTAATAAGCTTCTTCCTTTTCTCAGCAAATGGCTCCAACTCTCATTTTGAACTGATTCGCATGTAGGCAAGTGATATAGTCAACTATATCACTTGCCTATGTAGTTGATGTATGTAGTCGTTGCATGTAGTCGACTATATCAGCTCGTATGTAGTTGAGGCATGTAGTTGACTATATCAGCTCACATGTAGTTGAGGCATGTAGTCAACTATATCAGTTGCCTATGTACACAGATGTTCTTCTCTTCTCTTGATGTCAGTACTTTGCCTCCATCTCATCTCTCTCTTTTGTTCATTTTCATCTCTTCAAGTTAACATCCTCTTGGTGCTGCTCTTGCACACTTGATTCAGATTCACTCCCCCTCTCATGATCAAGAGGGATTATTCTTTCAGCTTCTCTAACCTGATCAGAAGGAGTGTTCCTTCTTATCTCCTGATTCTGGGACATGTCTATCCCAAGCTTCTCCAATAGGTTCCTCAGATTCACTGCCTTATTCTCTGGTTCATTAGACATATCCTCTAGGTCCTTCCAGTTCTTCTCCTCATAATACCCCTTTGTTTCCATGAACTTCACATCCCTGGATACCAATACTCTCCTTGTTACTGGATCATAGCACTTATATCCTTTTTGGGTTACTGAGTACCCAATGAACATAGCTCTAGTGCTCTTTGCATCCAGCTTGTTTCTCTGTTCTCCAGGAACCAAGACATAGCATAGACTCCCAAAGACTCTCAGATGATCTATGTAAGGCTTTGTCTTGTTCAACACTTCATATGGAGACAGATTCTTCAGTACCTTGGTTGGGATCCTATTGATGAGATAGCAAGCAGTCTGAACAGCATCACTCCAGAATCGCCTAGGGACATTGGTGTGGTACATCATGGATCTAGCAACCTCCATCAAGTGTCTATTCTTCCTTTCAGCAACCCCATTCTGCTGTGGCGTGTAGGGACAGCTGGTCTGATGCACTATTCCATGCTTATCCATGTGATTCTTGAAGGCATGACTGGTGTATTCACCTCCATTATCAGACCTTAGTACCTTCACAGTAGCATTGTAATGGTTAGTAACATATGCTTGGAAGTTTATAAAGGCATCCAGAACTCTATCCTTAGATGGAAGCAAAGTGATCCAAGTGTATTTAGACTTTTCATCAATGAATGTCACAAAATACTTCTGATTGTCCCTAGACACACATGGGGATGTCCACACGTCAGAGTGAACTAGATCAAAGCAGTTCCCATATATAGTTTCAGATGCTGGGAAAACAGTCCTACAGTGCTTCCCTAATATGCAAGCCTCACACTCTAAATGATTGAATGATAAAGCTGGAAGAATCAGTTCTATTGCTCGAGTATGAGGATGACCCAACCTAGCATGCCAAGTAATGCTTTCAATCCTATCAGTAGCACTACTTAAACAAACAGAGTTAAAGGGTTTAGAGAGCTTAGTTGTGTGAAGGTGGTAGAGCTCATTTTTGACATCTCCTCTACCAATAACTTGTCCAGACTCCAGGTCTTGAAACTCCACCTCATTTGGCCTGAAGACAACTTGACAATTAAGGTCCACTGTTGCCCTCTTCACAGATATCAAATTGGATGTAAACCTAGGCAGGTAGAAAGCAGCTGAATCCTTCTCAAACAGTTTCAAGTTTCCTATCCCCTCTATTGGAATCTGATCACCATTGGCTATCTTAACACTTCCTGTAGTGGCTTTAATGTCACTCATCAAGCTCCTATCACTGATCATGTGATGCGTTGCTCCAGAGTCAATGATGATAGGCTTAGTGATCTCTTCATTAGCATTGGACTGTCTGCTGCGCTTCTTGGCAGTGACCACGGCTTGGATTTCCTTTATGTATCCTTCCCATTCCTTCCTGGTAACGAAACCATCAGCTCCTGTTGTCTCCTGATGTCTCATATCCACTTTCTTCTCCACTGAGCTACCCATGTAGGCAGAGTAAGAGCACTCTCCTCTAATCATCTGTTGCACAGCTTTCTTGGCCATTTTGACCTCCATATCTCCTTTTAACTGACCAGCCTTTCTACTCTTCCTTTGAGTATTTTTCCTTCTGATCCAAGTCATGGAAAGTCTCCTCAGCCTTCCCTTCTTGCATCTTGCACCATTCCAAATCAAAGTTTGTTTCTTGTTCTTCTTACACATCTCATGTGTATGCTGAACAATCTTCTGGAGTTCTTCCTTTCTTTTTCTCAGATTGGATCTACTCCCATAAGCTGTTACAATCTCACCCCTTGTACTGATTTCTTGAACAGCTCTTTCTTCATACTTCAGACTCCACGCCTGACCTTCTTCTGTAGCCATTTCTCTTAAAGGTGTCTCCTTTACATGACTTCTCCACAGCATACAGCTTCCCAAAGCTGCCTTTGCCCATCTGGACCAGATTCCACCATTTTCCTCTTCAGTCTTCACTGAAAAACTAGATCTTTGCTTTCTTTCACTGTTGAGACTGGTTGTCTTCATCAGAAAGACTTGACCAAACCCAGAACGCCAAAAAGCACTCAAGAACACCAAGAACTCTCAAGAACACCAAGAACACTCAAGAAAGAACCCAGATTTTTCGAAAAGGAAAAAAAAAACAGATCTGGAAAAGCTTGAGTCTTTATGAAGCTGAAGAACACTCGAGTTTCAAATCCAGGAAAGGTTGAGACTTTGAGATGAATCAACCAGAAAAGACTTTAGATCTAGTGAAAGAAAGCTTCAAACTTCAAACTTTCCTTGAATCTCTAGAAAGTTTCAACCTTTACTGTTAAATGAAGAACACACACCCAGATTATCAGTAACCAGGCTCTGATACCATGAAATCTTTAGAGAAAAAAACAGAGAATAGGGAGAATAAAGAGAATAGAGAGAATGGAGAGAATACTCAGCTTCTTATTTTCTCATTTTCGTGGCTTTACAAGAGTTTTAAAGACAGATAGAAGAGAGAGAGAGAGAGAGAGAAACATAAGTGCATGACAGCTGTTTTCCAGCAGATCTAGTTTTGAATTTCAAACTGCCTGAGTCTTCTTCAAGTCTTCTTCCTCTCTTCTCTTGATCTCTTCTTGGTATTAATGTCTTCATGTACTCACTTATTTCAACAAGATGGGTCTGATCCATCCTTGGCCCAAATGGTTGAAATTGGCTTGGTCCATTTTGGTGGTTAGGCTGCGTTTCAGCTTGTCCAAAACCAGCTGGAGTGTCACTCTTAATCAGATCAGCTCCTGGTAGTGAAGTATTACTGAGCTGGTTCAGCTCGTCCACACTCTCATCCAGCTCATTCAGCTCAGCTCTTGGTAGTGAAGTATCACTGAGCTGGTTCAGCTCGTCCACACTCTCATCCAGCTCGTCCACACTCTCATCCAGCTCGTCCACACTCTCATCCAGCTCAATCAGCTCATCCAAACGCGTCTGGTTCTCCTTAGATAGACTGTTCTGGTCCAATTCAGCTCCTGGTCTAGCCATGGTTGCATCATGATCAAAGGAGAATCTCTTTCATACTCGTTGTACAGTTTATGATAAGGTTTGTAGTCTGATTATTGATGGTGGAAGTTGTACTAACGTGGCTAGTGAATCTCTTGTAGAAAAGCTTGGACTTAAGACTGGAAAGCATCCTAAACCATACCTTCTCCAATGGCTGAATGAAGATGGGGAGCTAAAGGTTACAGAACAGGTCATGGTACCTATAACCATTGGCAAGTACCAAGATGAGATAGTTTGTGATGTCTTGCCCATGGATTCTAGCCACATCTTGTTGGGGAGGCCGTGGCAATATGACAAGAAAGCCATTCATGATGGTTTCACAAACCGCCATTCTTTCACTCATAGAGATAAGAAGATTATACTTGCCCCCTTATCACCACAGGAAGTACATGAGGACCAAGTGCAGTTAAAGCAAAGAAGGCAAGAAGCAAAGAACAAAGATAAACAGAAGGGTCAAAGCAAGGAGGTACACCTCATGGCCAAAAACAGTGAGGTTAAGAAAGCTATGTACCTTCAACAATCTATGCTTTTGTTTATTTTTAAGGGTGCACTAATGTCTTCTGCTGACTTGGAACCGGTGCTACCGAGTGAGTTTGAGTTTCTTTTGCAGGAGTATGCTGATGTATTTTCAGAAGAAAGGCCAAATGAATTGCCTCCAATCCGTGGGATTGAACACCAAATAGACTTTGTGCCTGGAGCTTCATTACCAAACAGACCAGCCTATAGAACCAATCCTGAAGAAACCAAGGAACTCCAGAGGCAGGTTGATGAACTGATGAAGAAAGGACACATTAGAGAGAGTATGAGTCCATGTGCTGTACCAGTTCTTTTAGTGCCAAAAAAGGATGGAAGCTGGCGCATGTGTGTAGATTGCAGAGCCATCAACCACATCACTGTAAAGTACAGACATCCTATTCCTAGACTTGATGATATGCTTGATGAATTGCATGGGTCTTGCATTTTCTCTAAAATAGATTTAAAGAGTGGATATCATCAGATTAGGATGAAAGAAGGTGATGAGTGGAAAACTGCCTTTAAGACTAAGCATGGCTTGTATGAGTGGCTTGTAATGCCCTTTGGACTCACTAATGCACCGAGTACTTTCATGAGGTTAATGAATCATGTCCTAAGAGCTTACATAGGTCACTTTGTGGTTGTTTATTTTGATGATATCCTGATCTATAGCAAGAGTATTCATGAGCATGTAGAACATCTTAAATCTGTACTTGAAGTGCTTAGAAAGGAATCCTTGTATGCTAACTCCCACAAGTGTACTTTTGGAGCAGATCACCTTGTGTTTCTAGGTTTTGTTGTTACAGCTCAGGGAATCAAGGTTGATGAAGAAAAGATCAAAGCTATCAAAGATTGGCCAACTCCAACGAGTGTTAGTGAAGTAAGGAGCTTCCATGGACTAGCTGGCTTCTATAGGAGGTTTGTAAAAGACTTCAGCACCTGATGTGGGCACAAAACTGAGCCTCACAAGGATAGATTGATGGAACCAAACAGCTGGTCGTATAACTCTTTCAGCTTGGTCAGATGATGGACTTGAAGGGGATTTGCGGATTGCTGGCTTGATTGAATCTCTCAACCTGGTGGTTTGATGGAATGAAGTGATTGACTCTCTCAACCTATGATGAATAAAGCTATCTGACTCTCTCAAACAACCTAATTCACAGAACTAAAGAAAACAAAGTGCTTCTCACAACTCTGGTTTCTAAAGAACAAATCAATTCAAAGACAAACTTTGAAAGGAAAAACAATACTTGTCGTATAAAATTAGATGAAAGACGTGCTCTACAAATGGTGATACTAATGAGCTTATATAATGCTCAGAATAAAAGAAATAAGACAGAAATCTTGCAAAATTAAGAAACTAGCCGTTTGGAGTAGTTTGGGGGATTTTGCTGAATGGCTGGGATTGCTTGAGTCTTGATAGCTTAGGCATGAAATTATGACGTCTAGGAATGTCCTGGTTCACTGAATGTGTCTTCAAATCTCCACAGAATAAAAGAAAGAGCCGTTGGAGATCTTTGACAGAAATACTGCTTGAAGCCAAATAAGGTAAACTCCTCCATATTCTTCTCCTTTTGATCTTTTGCGATTTGAATGCTCTCATTATGTCTTCAGGCTCCTCTGTTAATAATATAATGTCTCCTGGTCGCCATATCTTGGTTTGGTAATGATCAAACCAAATAATCTTCCAACTTTCCATATTTAGCTCCGGTTCGATCTCCGTGTGCTCTTGTTGAGTGTAGAATCCATCAAAAGTAGTTTCATGAATAAATTCCTCTTGGTTTGTAAGATATGGCGTTTTGATTGCACATATGTCATGACAGGCTTCTTTAGATATTCTTAGCTTCATGTTCTTCACTGGTTTTCTCCTGATATCTTTCTCCATGGTTGATGCTGATTTGATGTCCTCATCATACCCTCCCCCTTGAAGAAGTTTCGACCTCGAAACTATATCTCCTGTACCAAGAGAAAGCAAGTTAGCTTTCATCCTTCTTTGGGAGTTTAGGGTCTTACCTTGATACTCCCTCCGTTCCACAAAGATGGAAGTTTTGGGATTTTTTTTGTTTCATAATGATAGAAGTTTGTGGTTTTCAATACATTTTTTTCACTTGTTTGCCCATATTACCTTTATTAATTAGAACCAATTAATACTACATACTACTCTTTTCTTTTTTATTTGTTGTCGTGAAGCATTCCCATTAATTTTATGCTGTGCTTAATTATTAACTCAAAACAGAATTTTAATGTTTGCAAGCAACTCTATTTTAAAAAGGAGATAACTCTATTTTAGAAAGGAAACGTCATTAACTTTAGATAAAAACAACAGCAAGACAATTTTCCAAATATCATAACGATGACTACAGTTTCTTTAAAACTAAATAGCTAAAAAGTCCATCACACTTTGAACCACGGCAGGATCACAAGACATTGCTATAGGTAAACAACCTTCTCTTTCCAATGAATCTTTCTTCATATGTGGAATTTTATATTTATTCCCACCTCCAACTTTCATAATTTCTTGCATGCAAGATTGTAGAGTTGTAAAAATCCGATTCACCTGTTTTGTTGGGTACTCATCAAATGATTTCTCCACTGCGACAACAAGTTCTTCGATAGTCCTAGGACAAACTTTATGTTGTAGTGATTGGATAGCATTAAAAAATCCAAGATCCAATATATTAAGATCAGGCGAGTTTGGTGGTTGGCACATCAGTCGTATATCAAACCCATATTGTGATCCAGCTGCTTGAAAATCTTCATCGCTAGTACTAACATGCGTCCTTGCATTATCTTGTTGAATAAAAATAGTTTTTCCAAAATCTTCGTTAGGCCACCTTTCATGAATTCTTGGAATCACCTTTTCAAGTAAGCATTTTTTTATATCTTCTCTTTTGATGGAGACCATTGGCTTCATTTCCATTGTTCCCGCTTCTCGGTTTCTACTACGTCTTCGAGCTGTCTGCATAGTAATAAATGGAAACACTCCTATTTTTCCTGAAAATATTTCGTTTCCTGCTTCATCAAATCTTGGTCGAGCCATAGCAGCTAAAAACATTACCTTAGCAATGTAATTTTTACTCTGACATGTACGTAACGGCTCTTCTTCTACGGGATGTAGATAGTAAGTCTCGGTTTTCTTAGTCATATAAAACCATTTTTCATCAATGTGTACAATATTGTACATATTGACAAATTTTGGTTGATATGGCAGAGTGCTCTCGTCAAGCATAGATACACAAAACTGTAGTCGAGCTTTCATGTTATCATCACTTAGCTTTGGCTTGATGGCATTAGAATGACGTTTGATGAGTCCTTCTTTTACACGTCGAAACATTGTTGTTTGGCTTACCTCCAAAGATGCTGCAAGTGATCTTATAGTTGTACGACGATGTAGTGGAATATCAAAAACTCGATTCAAATCAACCTGAATTCTTTTTGGCCCACAATTCCCTCTTCTCCTATGTGATATATCAACGCTCTCTCCATTTTGAATATTCTTTGCCCGTCTCCAAATTTTTTGCACTGTTTGTATTGGCACCGAGAATAAATCAGAAACTTCCCTTGTAACATGCCTTTTCAATTTCCCATCAACACTCCTCTCAAGCAGAGCAACGTAAACATCCCATCTTTCTTCATCCGACATTTCTTTCCTCTTGTTTTGTTGGTAATGCAGCATCTCAACATTTTCTATTATTAAAATAAAACAAAATTAGTACTCCGTAAGAAATAAATCATGGCATATATACATGCACAAAAACAGAATAACGTATGCTACAAAAAGAAGAAGAATAACACAAATAAAATAACTTACCAGAGGTCACTGTAGGAGAACTTTCTTGTTCATCATGAATTGGAACGTCAAAACCATTCTCCGAAGGAACACTTTCACTTAGACTAACAGAAGTTTCAGAATTTGTTGGGGTTTTATTCAAATCGAATAAATGTTCTTTTTCTCTCAAAGAAGTCATTGGTAATTTATTCTTTACCATGTACGTAAAATTCAATCACAATATATAGCCATTTTTTTGGCTCTAATGTAAAATTTGAATATTTTGGGTTAATGAAATTTTTGGCTCCAAACAAAATTTTGTTCATATTGATTTGTAGTAGCGCAAAAGAAATTTGATTAAAAGCATGGAGTCGGCCACCGAAAGAAAAGAAACGCATACTTAGTCTAGAAAATTTGCGTAATTGAATGCATTAAATACTAATGGCCAACCAACATAGATATTTCAATTTATAAAGCCACCGAGAGTTACTAATTTTTTTTTATTTAATGAAATCATTGAATACTTTTTTGAAATTATGATAATACATAGAGGGTAATTTTGGTAGTGTGAAATTATTCTTAAACTGTGTGAAATGACTAAAACTTCCATCTTTGTGGAACGGAGGGAGTATGTTTTAGGTGTGGTGATGCGTTGGGCATCTGGGGGTTCTCCTTTGAGTAGGTAAGATAGGATTACTCCTCTGATTTGCTCTGGTTTTGGATCTAGTAGTTCTTCTCTCCAGTCTTTGGGTACTCCAATGGTTCCTGTTTTTGTCTTGACACTTAAGGGAAAGAGCAAGTGTATTATATCTGAACTGGAATCAATAAAAACTGAATACTTGAAAGTATGCCTAGTTAAGATATTATTCCAGTAATCAACAAGTTCATATTTATCACTTACTAGATTACCAAGTACCATCTCTGGGTTGAGGGCAGTGATTGGTGTTGGTCGAGATTTGATAATCACATTGGTTTGGATTGTGTCTACTTCTGGGCATTGCTCCTCAAAGTTTTCCTCATTTCCTGCACCAACATCCCTTGGCAAAGACAAGTGTATTACACTAGAAATAGACATTTCAGGGACTAGCTGAACAAGTTTATTTTTAAATGCATTTATTTCTGGTGTTGCTAAGTGGAAAGTCTCTACTGATCTAGTTGGACAAGCTACAGCATAATGACCTTTTTTGTGGCATCTATAACAGATTATGCTAGCTATCTTTGAAAGTACAGAAGACTTACATTGCTCTAACTCCTGCTTTGGATATTGCTTGTGCTTTTTGGTTTGTTGTTCTGACTTGGTTGAGCTTTCTTTGTTGGAGCTGTAGGCCTCACCTCTGTCTTCTCCTTAGGTAGCTGTAAAGCTCCTTTAAACCACTGAAAAGTTGCTTGAGGCTTGATCATATGTAGAGAACTCATATTTGAATTCTGCTTCTCTTGAGTTCCTTTTTTTGGTACTGCCTTTGGTTGCACACGTTGTTCCTTTGGTTTCTTCTTGGTTGATACAACTTCCCTATCGTTTCTTTTGCTGCTGGGGGTGTTGCACGTGATCTCCCTTGAGTTAGGACCACACATTTTCTTTGGCTTAATCTTTGGAGTTGGCATGGGTGCTAGAATCAATATCCTTGGCTTAGGAAATACATCAGGGCGCCTGAAATGATATTCCTTGTTGCTCTCAGCTCCTGTCACAAACTCCTCACGTAGTAGCTCCTTCATTTCTGTCCAGGAAGCATCATGATCATACCACCAATATGCATACTCAGTTAGAGTATCCTCAGCAATTAGTGGTTTCTCCTCCTCTTTAACTTGGTGAAGTTGAAACCAATGCTCCAAGTCTTTCTCCCACCTCAGGTAAGCTTCTGGTCCTTCGTGAGGGCCTGCATATTTGATGTATCTTGGCTCATACTCTCCATAACTTATTACAACCTCATTTAACGTATCTTCTACATCAAAATCATGCTCACTTGCTGCCCCATCTTCAAGGTTTGCTTCAGAATAGTGTGAACTGATTTGGGAATCAGTTTCATTCTGGTGTTCCTCCTCATGATCAGAGTATGGTATTTCACACCATGGCCTCTCTTCCACGTATGACTCCTCATGTTCAGAGTTATAATAAAAACTATCTTCTGGATAAGCCTTTTCTGATTCATTCTCTGCCTCTCCATTGAAACAATCCTCTGTTTCTACTTCATGAGATTCTTCTTTATGATGGTGTTCATCTAGACTGATCTGGGATTCAGTTTCTTGATCCACTTCTTCTCTGGACCAATCTATGGAGCTGGTCTTGTCTTGATAATTGTCTGGTGGTTCTGGTTCAAGCTCTCCACGATCTGGATCATCATCATAGTCACTGCTGGAACAATCATCTGTCCACTGATCATCATCATAACCACCTTCTTCATCAGTTAAGAGCTGGTCTTCATGTTCCCAATCATGTTCACTTTCTTCTTCATCTCCCATTGTTCCTGAAATAACACAAACTCGTGGGTTATGTGTTCAATAGGTACTGGGGTGAAATATAAGTGAAATAATAACAAGGAAAGCAATACTATATGTTTTGACAGAATTTAAATAAACTAAGATGAAATATTTTTCTTTTCCCCTTTTTTTTCTTTTTTTTTTATGAATGCAGTCGAAATGACGAAGCAAATATGATGCAATATTCTTTTTTTATTTATATATGCAAGCAATATGGTATGCACGAAGTGATAATATTTACTGGCTTTTCTTTGGATGCAAGTCGAAATTAATAGCAAAAGGAAAGTCAAGTAATGCAATAAATCAGACAAAATACTATGGTTTTCTTTTTGGTATGCAGATATACTAGAAAAGGAAATATGACTAGGAACTAAATGCAAACAGATTCTTTTGGTTTTTCAAATTGTTTCTAAAGATCAAACACTACTAACTTCTTCTTTTTCGTTTTTCTAAAGTAATAAGAACACTAAGAACACAAAAATGGCAGAAATCGAAACTTAAAAAAAATAACATTTTTTATGTTTTTTTTTATAAATGAAATAACAAAGCAAGAATAAAAGATAGAAACAACCTGATAGGAGCTTTTAAGCTCTGATACCAGATGATGTGGGCACAAAACTGAGCCTCACAAGGATAGATTGATGGAACCAAACAGCTGGTCGTATAACTCTTTCAGCTTGGTCAGATGATGGACTTGAAGGGGATTTGCGGATTGCTGGCTTGATTGAATCTCTCAACCTGGTGGTTTGATGGAATGAAGTGATTGACTCTCTCAACCTATGATGAATAAAGCTATCTGACTCTCTCAAACAACCTAATTCACAGAACTAAAGAAAACAAAGTGCTTCTCACAACTCTGGTTTCTAAAGAACAAATCAATTCAAAGACAAACTTTGAAAGGAAAAACAATACTTGTCGTATAAAATTAGATGAAAGACGTGCTCTACAAATGGTGATACTAATGAGCTTATATAATGCTCAGAATAAAAGAAATAAGACAGAAATCTTGCAAAATTAAGAAACTAGCCGTTTGGAGTAGTTTGGGGGATTTTGCTGAATGGGTGGGATTGCTTGAGTCTTGATAGCTTAGGCATGAAATTATGACGTCTAGGAATGTCCTGGTTCACTGAATGTGTCTTCAAATCTCCACAGAATAAAAGAAAGAGCCGTTGGAGATCTTTGACAGAAATACTGCTTGAAGCCAAATAAGGTAAACTCCTCCATATTCTTCTCCTTTTGATCTTTTGCGATTTGAATGCTCTCATTATGTCTTCAGGCTCCTCTGGTAATAATATAATGTCTCCTGGTCGCCATATCTTGGTTTGGTAATGATCAAACCAAATAATCTTCCAACTTTCCATATTTAGCTCCGGTTCGATTTGATTGTATTCTCCAAGGATCCGCCTGATCCAGTGTGTGCTGGTGCTTCTTAAAGGGTTGTGGAGTGCTTCTAGAAGTTGCACAAAGTCTTCTGGACGCCAGCATTGAGTTTGACATATTATATGCTCTTGATCTTCTAAATAAGGCAAGTCGGTCCACTTTTGACTTGAAAATGGCATATCTTCTAAACCATTAATCCTTTTGATATGAAACCAATTCTCCGTGTGCTCTTGTTGAGTGTAGAATCCATCAAAAGTAGTTTCATGAATAAATTCCTCTTGGTTTGTAAGATATGGCGTTTTGATTGCACATATGTCATGACAGGCTTCTTTAGATATTCTCAGCTTCATGTTCTTCACTGGTTTTCTTCTGATTTCTTTCTCCATGGTTGATGCTGATTTGATGTCCTCATCAGCACCATTGCAGCACCTCTTACTGAAGTTATCAAGAAGAATGTGGGTTTTAAATGGGGAAAAGAGCAAGAGAAGGCCTTCCAAAACTTGAAAGGGAAGTTGACTAATGCTCCTTTGTTAGCCCTTCCTGATTTTACCAAAACTTTTGAAGTCGAGTGTGATGCTTCTGGTGTAGGTATTGGAGCTGTGCTAATGCAAGAAAGAAGACCAATTGCCTATTTCAGTGAGAAACTCGGAGGAGCTATGCTGAACTATCCAACCTATGACAAGGAATTCTATGCCTTGATCCGAGCTCTAGAGACATGGCAACATTACCTTTGGCCAAAGCAGTTTGTGATCCATACTGATCATGAATCTCTCAAGCATCTGAAGGGCCAGCACAAGCTGAACAAATGACATGCCAAGTGGGTAGAGTTTCTTGAGACCTTTCCTTATGTGATTCACTACAACAAGGTAAAGAGAATATAGTGGCTGATGCACTATCCAGAAGGTATACCCTGTTAACTTCCATGAAAACAAAATTATTGG
>CAJHQP010009537.1:0-22053 GCA_905132765.1 Moricandia arvensis
CCTCATTATCATCTTTCCCCTCAGGTAAAGTTTTGGAACATTTCAATAAATGTATTGGATTTATTCTTTGGACTTTGGACTTTGCTTTGTTTGTTATTTTCGGTGATAGAATGTTAGTAACAGCTTGGACACCGCTAAATCAATTCCATAGAAGAAGGGCCTCTTGTTTAGATTTCTTTAACTCGGGAAAGTCTATCGCCGAAGGCTGTGTTGTTTCCATAAATCCAGAGGATAGAGTCCACTTTGTCCCGTTAGGTGAAAACTCTTCCAAGTTCTTTGTTGTAGTGGCAAAGGTTGGAGATTCAGGAGTTTGGAGACCAAAATCAGAAGTTTGAATTCATAATGGATGCTATAGGTACCACTGTGGCTTGGCCTAATGACAAAGTTAAATTTGGTCTGATGCTTGTATGTTTGATAACTATGTTTTAAAACTTTGGTGTGTTGTTGGATGTTGTGGAACATGTATGTCAACTAGATATGTAATCTTTTTAATTTTTAATATTAATTATGTTAAATATTAAGTTTCATTTATATTTAAATTTTATTATAATTACGCATTTAAATTAATTGAAAACAAGAACGTTACAAAAATGAAATCTGTAATATTATATGGCATGGTATTAATATCGAAAATAGAGTGCTATATTAAAATATTTAAATAGCAAAAAGGAAATCTCTATCTAAATAAAACATAATGTAGCGGAAGCGAAAGCACTATCTTAAGTGGAAGACCTATTATCGCAGCCGATGATACAACATACCTAATAACGCTATGGTATCGTGTGATAGCGTTTTCCCGGTGCAATTAATACTCAATTTCTTTTAGTGTTGGCGTTTGCGTAGGAAGGTACTACGAAATAAAAACGTTTCCAAGATTTCTGTAAACTTTAGGGAACTTAAAATCTAGGTGGATAGTCTACCGAACTAAAGTCATATGCGATTTTCCCTATCTCGATATATTGTTCCTTAACTTCAGGAAGATCTTGCAAACCGATCTAAAGTCTCCAAAATACGAGAAACGACCGCCACGCACATTCAGCTCGCTTCCTAAAAGAAAGAAAGAAACTAGAGACACAAACGTCATATTAAAACTGACTCGTTCCTATCAATTTTCTTTAAAACCGGCATATTCCAAGTCAACCCGAAAACCACAAAATCATAATACCAACGTCGTCTTTAAATCAACCCAGATTGTTGATCATCTCAATTTTTGAAAGATTAAACGTACACAATCCTTCAAAATATCGATTCAGTTGTTTTCTTACGTAAAAAAGGGGGGCGTTGGTACGCATACCATACTCGTATACTCCCATACTTCAAAAACTTTTTGCGTCGGCATCAAAGATATTTGCCACAAAGAAAAATCGAGAATAAAAGTAGCAGCGAGCACAACAAAGGGAATGCTTTCTGTGGGCTCATTGACTAGATTGACCACTGGTTGACAAATTCGTTCCGCTTGAGAAACGAATATGTCATGAGAATTAACTCAAAACCCTACGAAAAATTTCTACGAATAGATTACAACGAAATACACTTCGGGTAAAACTCCATGAGTAACAACGAGCAACTCTCAACAAAGATCAAAATTAAAGAAAAAATGTTTTCTCGTAAGATCTGCGGAAACGTCGCTACTTTGATATATCCATACATAGCACCGATTTAATACCTTCATAAAATCGGTCACCCATTACTTTCGTATAACTAAAACATTTTAGACAAAATAGTCTACGGTAAAACGAGATCGGCATCATGCAAAATGACTCCGCAATAGAAAAACACGAATGAGGATAACCTAATCCTCACTCGAAAACGTCATGAGTAATGCGCAAGAAACGACCTCCATTTATTTCTATAAGAAGCCCTTCTTGTAAAACTTACGCAAAAAATTCTTCGTACAATCAGATCAAGTCATACGAAGCAACTTTCGAAAGTAAACATAACAAGTTTTATGATAAAGTTTTTTTCGTGTAACAAAAAAAAGATTTATGATACGAGATTGGACGACCAGTCTAAACTTTATCTCTTCACACTACGATCTAACAAATCTAATTCCTTAACCCTTCAGATCACTGGCTTTTGCCTTTCATTCCTCTCGGTCACATCCGAGCAGACAATTCTCTTGGTCACATCCGGGTTCTGTATCAGACCTCTTAGGCTTTGTCTTCCTCAGAAAAAAAACGAAGCAATTTCCATACGACTAAAGGAAACATTATACGAAACATTCATCGTATAACTGAAAGCTAAAGCGGAAAATCGTTTTCTACCACCATGAGCCAGCTAACACGGAAAACTCCCACATGGCATTCGGCCAATTAAACTTTCTACTAAAAGTCCAAACAAGAATTAGGCCTCCCCTTTAGGAAAATTCTAAACTAGCATGACCTTAATTTAAAACGAACGTGCCATGTCTAATCCTTGACCAGAAATGTCCTCAGCTATGCGTCTGAACACATCCTTCGTGCCAACCCAAAAAAATCGAGCAACAACCGCTATGTTGCTTGAATTTTTCTAAAATGCCAATTAACAATTAAACAAATAATTATCATATAAAACATAATCGGAAATCATACGATAAAGTCTTCACAATGAGACTCAGTCCTAATAACCAAACAGTTAACGGAAAGCTTGAAATTTTCAAAAAATCGATCGAGTTTTATACTCAACAATTCAATTTAAACCTGCAATATTTTACCCATAAAAATGCGGCATGTAAGGAAAAATCATAACAAAGCTCCTGTAGCTATACGAAACATCCTTAAAAATACACGAAATAAATCTCGAAAGGCCTACTCTACATAAAGAACAGTGAAGGAAAAGGCTTCTTCCCAGGGAAAAAAACTATATGACCCCTTGGTCCTAATTCCTCCATCTAAATCGAACTACTTAACATCCAAACAGGAACAACAGTTTTGGCTGCGAACATACGCAAACAAACCAAAATGTTCTCCAACGCAGGGTTAAGATTAAACCCTTGCAACACCGCGAAACATCGCCGGCGAAAATTTCAAGCACAAAACACGGCATATTGAAAGAAAAAAATAATCTTCAGCATCGCGAGACGTCGCATATGCTAGAAGAACCGTTTTTCGACAAAATTAACCTTCCTCGATAAAACACCTTCTTGGAAGACCAAACAGTCATACGCACTAACATCTTCTCAAACACTTATCCTTCACGAAGAAGCAAAAACGATAATATAAACCATTATGTTGTTAGTTCTCGCCCTCTACTACTCGCCCTCTGCAACTCGCCCTCTGCATCTCGCCCTCTTCGACTCTCCCTCTGCAACTCAACCTCTGAAACTTGCCCTCTCGTCCAACTCGCCATCTGGCAAGTAGAACCAATCACGTCCAACTCGCCATCAGGCAAGTAAGATCAGGCTCGTCCAACTCGACATCAGGCGAGTAGGACCGACCACATCCAACTTGCCATCAGGCGAGTAGGATCAGACTCGTCAACCTCTCCATGAGGTGAGTAGGATCAGTCTTCTCCAACTCGCCATCATGCGAGTAGGACCAACCACGTCCAACTCGCCATGAGGCGAGTAGGATCAGGCTCGTCCAAGTCGCTATCTGGCGGGTAGAACCAACCACTTCCAACTCTCCATGAGGCGATTAGGATCAGTCTTGTCCAACTTGCCATTAGACGAGTAGGACCGACCACGTCTAACTCGCCTTGAGGCGAGTAGGATCAGTCTCGTCCAACTCGCCATCACGTTAGTAGGACCGACCACATCCAACTCGCCATCAGGCGACCAGGTTTACCTCTTCGGGCCTTGACAAAACTGTCTCTTGTTCGTCCGTTGAAATTTTACAATAAAAACTACAAAGACTTGTTTTCTTGTATAAGTTCAAATTAATCGTATAAAACGGAAAGATTTGACTTAAAACAAAAGTGCCTCGAAGATATGTTAATTTGAACTATTTTATAAAACCAACGTTTTACCAAAGGTGTTCTTTCAAAGAAATCATAAAAATGTTTAAGTCGAAAAAAACCCGAAAATGTCTAAAACGCGGCGAAAAACCCGCTCATGATTTTAGAAGAAATCGAGCCCAAGGATATTATAACTGTCTATCTATTATTCCCGGAAGAAGATAAATATCAAGTTCGAAGATAAATGTGAAGTTTCCAGGGATAATCATGAAGATCAAAGAAAATGGAATATTTCCACAAAGTGATAAACACAACCTGCAGGCAGAAAAGGAAAGGGCAAACTGGCCTAGAAGGAGTACATAAGGGATGCTCAGGCGAGAGTTGCAGGGGACAATTCTTTAGACTCTGTAACTCTCTGCACTTAGAAACCCTCGGCTTTATTCTCGACAACTTTGTTTTCTATGACTGGCACTCGATTACTAGAACTCGCTCAGGTAGTTCGATCTCTTGTTCCAAACTTTTAATTGAACTATGTTCGGCTTGATTCTCGAACATAGTACGTAGGCAACCTTTCATAAGGTCCAATCCAAAAACTTTAAAACCTTTTTTGTCTATTGCTAAGCGAGTTGTGGCAACAAAGGTTTTTCTTGACATAGGTGGTAGTGCTAGCAAACTTAGTCTCGTTTTATTGCTTTTGCTAGAAGATTTCTTTTGTAATCCCATTTCAAGACAAGCTTCTTGTATGTTTTTGTCTCTCGAACGCTCATACATAAATTAGAAATAAATATCTATTGTTTCTAAATTCGCTTTATTATCTTCACATATTTTTCATGTTATTTGGTTACTTATCGTTGGCTCTCGCATGGAATCTGGAACTCTGGAAAAGTTAGGGTTTTCTTGACTTTCCTTATTTTGCGGAAGTTGACACTGCGAATTTTGGTTCCCACACAGAGCTAACTTCTCGAGATGACTGTAGCAGGTTTCTACCTTGGTGAGGGATTTGTTGACGTAGTATACTCGGAGCTGCTTGCTTCCTTCCTCTCATACCAAGAAGACACTCACTGCATGTTCTTAAACCACCATGTATAGAACCAGAATTTCTCCGTCCAACAGCTTTAATAAAGAGGAGGTGTGGTAAGCTACACTTTGATCTCACCGAGGGCGGACTCATGCCTGCCGCTCCATTTGAAGTCAATTGGGTTTTTAAGAACCTCGAAGAAAGCGAGAGACTTGTCCGATAGCCTGGAGATGAACCTTCTCATATCTTCCATTCTTCCGGTAAGATTATGTATTTCTTTTATGCTCCTTGGAGAGGGAATTGTGTGGATAGCCCTTATTTCCTCTGTTTTAGCCTAAATACCTTGATGATTTACTATATATCCCATGAATTTCTTGGAACTAACACCAAAGGAAAACTTCGCAGGATTGAGCTTCATGTTGTACTTCGTGAGGGTGGAGAAGGCATGTTGTTGGTGTGATATATGATGTTTAGCCTCCAGTGATTTTACGAGTATATTGTCTATATATACCATGGTCTGACTGGTCTGCTCAGGGAACATAATGTTCACCAACCTTTGGTAGGTTCATACAGCATTATTCAATCTGAAGGGCATGACTTTAGAACAATAAATGCCCCTAGATGTCATGAAGGAGGTCTTCTCTTGATCCTTCGGGTGCATGAGTGTCTGATTGTAGCCAAAGAAAGCATCCATAAAACTCATCAGTTTATTCCCTTCTGTGGGCATCAACAAGCTTATCAATATGAGGCAAGAGGAAAGGATTATCCGGGCAGGATTTGTTGAGTTCTGTAAAATCTATACAGACTAGCCACTTCCCAATAATTGTTTTCCAAACCATTACCTCATTTGCGAGCCAATAGAATTTTTTTACTCTATTGCTCTTCCGTAATGAACCCTGGGTCCAATAGATTTTTTACTTATGTGTTGATGATTGCTTCTCTTTTGGGAGAGAACTTCCTCCGTTTATGCCTGATTGGCTGATGCGTGGATCGACTTGTGCAGAATGATCTCTGGATCTATTCTGGGCATGCCCCCATGGGACTAGGAAAAATATTTGAGTTGGATCGGAGGAAGTCTTTACCCTCTGTCTTAACCCTACGGCGAGTTAGGAACCAATCTCGAGGTTTCGGGTCGGGTCTCCTTTGATTAATTGTTCCACGTACATCTCTTCAACCTCTAGCTCTTCCGTGTGTTGGGCAGGGGGTTATCCGGTAATTGTTTAGAATTTTGCTTTTCCTTTCAGGGTTACATGATAGCATGATCGGGAGTTCTCTGGGTCCCCCTTAATTTCTTTTTATGCCCTAGGAGGTAAAGAAATTTAACCATCTCGTGGAGAGTCGAAGGGAATGGTCCCATATCGTGAATCCAAGTATCATGTTGTAGGGTAAATTGTATTCGACTACTAAGAGCTTGGTTGACATATTGGTTCCTTCTGCGTACACTTGAAGTGTAACTTCTCTAGTGGTTTGTTTGACCTGTCCACTGAATTCTACGAGCGGGGTGACTTTTCGTGTTAGAGCATCTTCCTCTAGCCCCAGATTTTCATAGGCAGTTCGGAAGACGATATTGGTGGAAACTTCTGTTGTCTACCAGTATTCTTTTTACAAAGAAGTTTCTACAGGGAGCGATATGACTAGGGCTTCATGATGAGGGGCCATGACCTTCTCCTGCTCCTTGGCCGTGAAACTGATTTCATTTGTCCCTAGGAGCAGGCGCTTAGGTCCTCTGGCTTCCAGACCCTTCTTAACATTTTAGTTCTCTTTTTTTCAGCTGCATGGCTTATGAAGCTTACTTCCGACCTGAAAGATATGACATTGATTATCATATTCTGTCAAGGTGGTGAGGCAGGAGTGGTTCCAGCAGATTTATTAGTCTTTTCCTTACTGATGAAATTCTTGGCCTTGTTAGAGAGGAATTCTCAGAGGTTTCCGTTCTTTAACAGTTCATTAATCTTCATCTTTAGTGCGACGCAATCTTCCACCTTGTGACCATGGGTCATTGTGAAAGTCGCCGCACCGGTTTGGAGAAGGAATGTGGTGCATTTCCGGAAGACATTTAACATGAGGGACCATCTCAGACCGTATACCAATTCTTGTTTTGCGATGGATAGGTGAGAGATATCTGGAAATGTTGACACTTTCATCCCTTCGGATTTGACTATAGGGTGATTTTGATACATTCCCCAGTTCCTGCTTCTTGGCTCTTTTCCAGGCTTCTGATAGGGTTTTTGTCATGTTCGTTCTTGTCTTTTCTAATTCCTTTATGCTCCTGCTTTTGAGGGATCTTATAGAGGCTAGCAATGTCTTCTTCCCATTTTACTTGCACCTAGGCTCGGGATAATACGCCATCCATGGTCTTTCGTTGGTATTTGGTAATCTCTTTGTATAGATCACCGTCAGGTGGTAGGCCCCTCTTAAAGGCAGAGATCACAGTTGAAGTATTTCACCCTAGGATGGCGATCATCTCTTGTTTGAAGCGTGCTTTGTAACTACGCAGAGGCTCATCTTGGTGCTGGAGGACTTCGTAGATATCATCAGTCGTCTTCTCCGAAATCCTGCTACTTGTGAATTACTCTACAAAATTATCAGTCAAAATGGTGAAGGAGAGTACTGAGCAGTTGCGTAGGTTGATGTACTTTTGTAGGGAAGGCCCCGTTAAGATAGAACCGAAGCCCTTGCACATAGTGGACTTCCTCAGCTCTTTCGGGATTGCTACAGTGAGCATCTTCTGCATTTATTGGGCTACATGGTTATCTGGTTTGTTGGTACCGTCGTACATCATGTTTGGGAAGGAAAACTTTCTCAGCATCTTTACCAATGCGATCTCATTTGAAAGGGAGTGTCAGCGTATCAGTTGGGTCACTTTTTCAGATAGGAGGAGACACTCTCAGAAGTCTTTACACCATGGACTGGATGACATCAAACTTCTTAAAGGACGCACGCTTGAGGTAGGCGGTTACAGAGGAACTTCTGCAGCCACTTCTTTCTAGGGTCTCATCATCGATTTCCATCTCGGAATCACCATCTTCCAAGAACTCTGCTTGGTTTCTTCTCGCAGGATTGGCCCTTGGAGTGGTATCCCGTTCAATGGTGGATCCTGTTGGTCTTCGTCACCTTCTTCTGATGGAGTTCCCAGAGGTTAAATCAGCCAGAATCAAGTTTGACATCGACATTGCTTGTTGCTCGTTGTTTGACGAGTTTGATTCTCTTCTCGGAGAACTACGTTCCTGCTTTGAGCTGTGAGAGTTCCTCTCTGCTTATCTCCAGCAGCTTGGAGTGTTTGTTTAGCATGTTCTTCAAGTCTTGGAGAGAAGTTCTAGGTTGTCTGCAGCCGTGTATCGAGCTTTATGCAGCTTGGTGACTTGGCTCTATTGAGTATCGATTCGAGCTTGCAGCCCCTCTCCTTCTAGCGCCAAACTATTGGGGTATTTTTAGGTGGATCTTTTGAGGTACTACGGAAAAGTAACTAAACGGTATGAAAACAAGAACTCAGAATAAAAGATATGTTTTGTTGATCGGCTGAGCAAGAACTACATCTTTTTGTGTATAAAACCTAGTTATAGCCACCTAGATATATTCTCTTAGTCTCTGATCATCGATCCCTTGGCCTAGGGTTCTGGCTCCCCCTTTTATTTCTTGATTGTAGTCGGTTATTAGGTTAAACTTTTCCATATTCAGAAATATGGTAGAATCTCCTTTAGTAGAAAACTTCCATATTTTACCCGGAGTCAGGAATGGAGCAGGAGTTTGAGACGGAATTTCTTCATGAAGGAATCTGAAGGTCGGGGTCCTGCTTATGAGCTCGAGTTATTCCTTGCTTAATTATTTTCCCCCACATCACGTAGGGTGCCATTAGACCAGATGAAGATCAGAGAGGCGTCCTAAGTTAGGCTCTGGTTGTTGGGTTTAATATACTCAAGGTTCAAGCCACCTATCTCCCTTGAAGATTGACCTAAGTATATTATGTGTGTTGGGTGTAACATACCCAGAGTGTTTGCTCCACAACCTTCTAGAAGACAAAATATTATCAAATACCTACCTCAAGTGCATTCAAGGAAAGAACATTTCCTAAGTTTGCATCAAGTGGTATCAAAACCACTTGAAGTTTCAGTATCTATTTTCTATCCATCATTCTCATCTTTTCAAAACACCTATTCTCGGTCCATCTTCTATAAGGAAACTTAGCCAGCTTGGTTACCTAATATAAAAAAAGAAAAAAAAAGTAAAAGAAAAGTAGTAAAAAGAAAAAGAAAGCAAAGAAGAAGGAAAGGGATAGAGGAGTAATTCGATCAGCCCGAGGAGGAATCCAGTCTCAAGCATTGTTACTCATTTTCCGAAGAAGTCTTGCAATCTTTCTACCCAGACTTCTGTTTCTTGGATAATTTCACTAAACTGGATTGATTTGTTTTGCTGTAACTCTTGACAATCAGATAACTGTTTGAGAGAAAAAAAAGCCAGAGAGAAACACTCGTGATGATTTAAATTCTAAAGTTTGTTGCTTGTGCAAGACCCACTTTAAGATTCGAATTGGATCAGAAATTTGTTTTTTCTTTTCTATTCCTCTGCATGTTAGTTTTTCAGGAAAGCCATGTCTAATGAGGGACACAAGAGTGACCCCTGAACCAGCGTTGTCTCGAATTGAACTAATGGCAGTGATGGGTGAGATGAGGATAACGCTTAAGAACGAAATGGAGGAGATCGACACACACTCAAATAAAGTTAGGAATATCAACAGAATATAACTGATGCTAGAAAGTATGTATCATCAAAGAAAGGTAAGTATGATGAATAGGATTTACTATAGTCACAAATGTAACTCATTACAGAGCAGTCATCGAAGGTCTAGAAAAAGAACGGAGACCAGTGTTCGATTTGATGATAACCTTCATGGTAGGAAGCTCAATATTCCTACTTTCCATGATAATAATAACCCTGATGCTTACTTGGAATGGGAAAATAAAATCGTTTTTTGTCTTTGGTTGCCAACATTTCTCTTAAACCAAAAAGGTAAGACTTGTTGCTACTGAATTTACAAATTATGCTATTAATTGGTGGGATCAAATAGTGACAAACAGGAGAATGATATGTGAGACTCCAGTGAATATTTGGAAGGAGATGAATTTTCCTCATGAGGAAAATGTTTGTTGTTAGACATTACCGGCAGACATTTGCATCACAAGATCAGAAAACTAGCTCAAGGCAACCGCATTGTTGAAGATTACTTCCAGGAAATGGAAACCCCAATGATGAAGGTTGATATTGATGAAGATTCAAAAGAAACCATGTCTAAGTTTCTTGTAGGTTTGGACTGCGACATTGAAGACCGTTTAGAGATGCATGATTATGGGAGCATAGAGGAGATGCTCCACAAGAAGACTCTGAGCTTAAATATTTTTCCTCCTTGGTTCTAATCTCTCCATTGGCCATATCACCATTGTCTTTTTGTTTGGACACTCCTTTTCCATATGACTTTTATCTGATATTTAGAACATTGGATATCAAAATTTCTGCTAAAAGAAGACTCAGCCTTACCTTTCTCTTGATTAATGGTCTGTTGTTTGTCAAACTTAGGCTTCTGCTCTTCTTTAGGATAACTTATCCTCACAATGGTAGTTATTTCCCCAGAATAGTAGCATGAACTGTCTGATCTTCTCTACTGGGGAAATGATTTAGACTCATAAATCAGTGGAGAATCACCCTGAATTTGTATCAATATCATAGGAGTTAAGATGAAGAAGTTATCCCACTTTAACCGAACTGATTCCAGTTTAGCATGTTTGGAGATTTGACAATTTCTTCTTGAGTATAATCAAACCAGAATGAATCACGATGTGAGAAGCTATATTTGGACTCATAAATCAGTGGAGAATCACCCTGAAGTTGAATCAATATCATAGGACTTATGATGAAGTTATCCCACTTTTAACCGAAGTGATTCCAGTTTACCCTTTTTGGATATTTGGCAATTTCTTCTTGATTCTAATCAAACCTGAATGATCAAGATGTAAGAAACTTGATTTGGACTCATAAATAAGGGGATAATGACCCTGAAGTGCAATCAATATCATAGGAGTTATGATGAAGAAGTTATCCCACTTTTAACCGAAGTGATCCCCATTTACCCTATTTGGAGATTTGGCAATATATTCTTGATTCTAATCAAACCTGAATAAATCAAGATGTAAGAAGCTTGATTTGGACTCATAATTCAATGTATAATGACCCTGAAGTTGAATCAATATCATAAGAGTTATGATGAAGAAGTTATCTCACTTTTAACCGAAGTGATTCCAGTTACCATGTTTGCCAATTTGCCAATTTCTTCTTGATTATAATCAAACTAGAATTTATCAAGATGTAAGAAGATTGATTTGGGCTCATAAATCAGTGGATAATCACCCTGAAGTTGATACAATATCATAGGCGTTATGATGAAGAAGCTATTCCTCTTTTAACCGCACATGGGCTCAAGCTCTCTCGGATGTGGCCCTTCTCCATTAGTTCTTCTACTTGCCTTTGCAACTCCTTAGTCTCCACTGGATTGGTTCAATAAGCTAGTCGGTTTGGAAGTGTGGAACCAGGACAAATTCTATCTCATGTTCTATCCCTCTTAATGGTGGGCGGCCTATAGGACAATCTTCTGGAAAAAACATCATCAAACTCCTATAAAAAGACACAAGTTCACTCGGATACACCGGTGCAAGTTCAGTAATATTCATGAGTGTTTCTTTAAAAACAAGTAAGAGAACGGGCTGTTTAAATTAAAGAGTTCTTTTGATATCACCCGACTTGGCATAGAAGCTTTTTTGCTTGTTTTGAATGGGTGGGAGGTCAATCTCCTTCTTCTTCTGAAGTTGTAGTTAGTCGAGGTGAACTTCTTTAGGAGTTTGAGGCAAAAGGACTGTCTTTCTTCCTTTAAATCAAAGGAATGCTTGTTAGTGGTATCCATCATGTACCACTCGCCTATCTGATTGCCATGGCCGTCCAAGGAGTATATGGCCAGCTTCCATTGGTAGGACATCATATATAACTTCATCTTCGTACCGACCAATAGCAAGAGGTACCATGACCTGATTAGATACCTTCATTTTACCTTCCTCATTAAGCCATTGCAATATGTATGGCTTAGGGTGTTTTTGAACCTTCAACCCAAGTTTCCTCACCATTGTTTCACTAGCCACATCGACACAACTCCCTCCGTCTACAATTGGGCTACATACCTTTCCCTGGACCAGACATCTTGGGTAGAACAAGTTCTCTCGTTTCTCAAGTTCTTCAGTCTTAGATTGCAAATTCAAGGTCCTCCTAGGAACCAACAACTTTCCCCGGATTGGCTCTTCTTCATACTCTTCTTCAGAGTTGTTTCTTTCTTTCTATCTTGGCCTCATCCTCAGATTCAAACTCGCCATTTTCAAGAAGTATCATCACTTTTTTGTTTGTACAGTCATTATCATAGTGTCCTCTTCCTTGGCAGTTAAAAACTTAACATCCCTAGCCCTTGAACTGGTTGCCTCGACTTTTCCTTTGGCTTGCTAAAGATGCTACTTGGCTTTGATTCTTCCTTCTGATATGGCTTTCTTTCTTTGGGAAAACTTGGTTTCTCTTCTTTAGAACTTTGAAACCGTGTGGCTCCATAACTAGATCGAGAGTGAGTCTTCCTCTTAAGTTGTTGCTCCACAAGAATAGCTTTATGAAGCATTTCTTCTATCTCCACATAGTGTTGCATCTCCACACTGTCTTGTATCTCACGATTAAGTCCTCCTAAGAACTGTGCCATTGTAGCCTCCCTATCTTTAGATATACAAGCTCTCAACATCAACAGCTCCATTTCTTGGTAGTATTCTTCTACACTCCGTGAACCTTGTGTGAGCTTCCTTAGTTTCTGGTGGAGGTCACGGTGGTAGTGGCTTGGTACAAACCTCTTGCGCATGATAGACTTCATCTCTTGCCAAGACTCAACCGGATACTCCTGATTACGCCTTCTATTGGTAACAAACTGATCCCACCAACCTAGAGCATAGTCATAGAACTCAGTGGCAGCAATCTGATTCTTGTTGGCTTGAGTATATTGCTACAGTTGAAGACGAGTTCAGTCTTCTTCTCCCATTCGAGGTAAGCATCAAGATCAGCCTTTCCATGGAAAGGAGGTATCATTAGATTTAGACCAGATAACTCATCTCTCTGGTTCACTCTACCTTCATGTTCACGTGTTTGTCTCCTTTGGCTTCGTCTAGAAGAAGAGCTATGGTGCTCATAGTAATTGTCAGTCTCATCAGTCCTAACATGTTATTGTCAATTTTGGTTTGTCATTTCCCCTTCTTGTTCATTGCTATTTCCTTGACCAGTAGCTTGTCTTATCTCTTGTCTAAGCTCATCTCGCAACTCCTTAATGTTAGCCTTCATCAACTCACTCATGGTTGATATCATGGTCTGATTGAGCTGGTTGGTCATGGCTTCCATCAACAGCTTATTTATTCTCATAAGCGCGGCTTCTTCATCTGATTCATTCCCCATTGTTACCTGAAACAAATCAAACTCTCAACCAGTAAAAGATTCAAGGAAAGTAACACTACACAACACAAGATATCCAAGGAAACTTGATCAGAATGTAACATAATTCAAATCAATCACACCAAAGGATTGTTCAAACAAGATCAGAAACAATCAGAGACAACAAACGATGATGAATCAAACACGAATTAATGATCTATGAATCAAACGAGTGGATCAACCACAAACCAACTTTTCAACAATCCGGATCAACCAAAATTGTAACGTAAACAACAAGGATTCGAAAATTTCACAATGATCTAAGATTAAAACTTGTAAATCAATCAACTTTCAACAATATAATCAGAGATCTATCAAATTCAGGAAAAGTTTATGTATAGATCAAACGATAATTTAAATGAAACAATGATCGATCACAAACAAAGGAATAGATGAACCCGATCAAGGATCAAATCGATGAAAAAATGTTTAGATCAATCAGTTTTAACACTCAAATGATCAGATTTATCAATAGACCTCACAAGGATGAATAGATCACTCCACAAACAAAAGGAAACTTAGATCGATCAATAGATTATGTGAGAATATGAAAAGATCAATCAAAAACTACAAACGAAAACGAGAATTCCACTTCCAGAGTAGCTCTGATACCACTTAACACACTCCTAGGATGCTTCTCTGGAACATATGGATAGATCCTTGAACAAACGAACCAAAGACTCAAGTTTACCTAGGTTTGTGGATCGATTGGGGACACAAAGAGGTGCGGATGGACGCCTTGATACTCCTAGGCACTAGATTGGATATGACACACCAAACTAGAACTCTTAGTCGCCGGATATGGCTCACCAGCAATCTCTCACACTCGACAAAGAGAAGAGACAAAAGAGGAGACAAAAGGTTTAGATACAAGACTGCTTGATTCCGAAATGAAAGTTCCAAGAGTTTAAATAGAGAAACCAAGGAACACGCTTCTTAGGTTTTGAAAATATTATAACATAAAACTATAGTTTAAAGCATAACATAAGATAAATAGATAAAGTAGTCTTCTTAGGCTTGGACCGACATAAGCACCTAGGAAATGTGTAAACCAGCTTGTGGCCTCGTTAAAAACCTTTCTCCGTAAATCCTCTTTGGGACTTAACCAAGAGGAAGTAAAAGAGCACACACAAGTACTTTGCCTAAGTACTAATTCAGCTAGATGAGGAGATATCTTGAATGGTGATCAAGGTATCTCGGAATCATCAAGCTTTGTCCAAGACCTTTTTTTTGTTTCCATGAGAGTCTAAGTAATCCTCCAATGGCTCCATTTAGTTTCTTAGTTCCAGAACTAGTCATGGGACCTTCTCGAATGGCTAAGGCATCTTCATCAGCTGGTTGGTCCATGGGTGCATTCACGATTTAAGAAGCTTGATTTGGACTCATAAATCAGTGGATAATCACCTTGAAGTTTAATCAATATCATAAGATTTATGATGAAGAAGTTATCCCACTTTTAACCGAACTAATTCCAGTTTACCTGTTTGGGGATTTGGTAATTCCTTCTTGATTCTAATCAAAACAGAATGAATCAAGATGTAAAAAGCTTTATTTGGACTCATAAATCAGTGGATAGTCACCCTAAAGTTGAATCAATATCTTAGAAGTTATGATAAAGAAGTTATGATAAAGAAGTTATCCCACTTTTAACCGAAATTATTCCAATTTACCCTGTTGGAGATTTGGCAATTTCTTCTTGATTCTAATCAAACCAGAATGAATCAAGATGTAAGAAGACTGATTTGTACTCATAAATCAGTGGATAATAATCCTGAAGTGAATCAATATTATATGAGTTATGATGAAGAAGTTATCCCACTTTTAAACCGAAGTGATTCCAGTTTACCCTATTTTGAGATTTGATAATTTCTTCTTGATTATAATCAAACAAGAATTAATCACGATGTAAGAAGCTTGATTTAGACTCATAAATCAGTGGAGAATCACCCTGAAGTTGAATCAATATAATAGGAGTTATGATGAAGAAGTTATCTCACATTCAAACCGAAGTGATTCCAATTTATCATGTTTTGAGATTTTTAAATTCTTCTGATTCTAATCGAATCAGAATAAATCACGATCTAAGAAGTTTGATTTGGACTCATAAATCTGTGGATAATCACCCTGAATTTGAATCAATATCATAGTAGTTATGATGAAGAAGTTATCCCACTTTTAACCGAAGTGATTACAGTTTACCCTGTTGGCCGATTTTGCAATTTCTTCTTGATTCTTAGTCAAACCAGATTAATCACGATGTAAAAATCTTGATTGGGGACTCATATATCAGTGCATAATCACCCTGAATTTGAATCATTATCATAGGAGTTATGATGAAAAAGTTATCTAACATTCAACCAAAGTTAATCCAGTATACCCTATTTTGAGATTTGGGAATTTCTTTTTTGATTCTAATCAAACCAGAATGAATCACAATTTATGAATCTTGATTGGAATAATAAATCAGTATATAATCACCCTATAGTTGAATAAGTATCATAGGAGTTATGATGAAGAAGTTATCCCACTTTTAACCGAAGTGATTCGAGTTTACCTTATTGGAGATTTGAAAATTTCTTCTTGATTCTAATCAAAACATAATGAATCATGATGTACGAAACTTGATTTGGACTCATTAATCAGTGGGTAGTCACCCTGAAATTGAATCAATATCATAGGAGTTATGATGAAGAAGTTATCTCACATTTAACCGAAGTGATTCCAGTTTATCATGTTTGGAGATTAAGCAATTTCTTCTTGATTCTAATCAATACAGAATGAATCACGATCTAAGATGCTTCGTTTGGACTCATAAATCAGTGGATAATCAACCTGAAGTTGTATCAATATCATAGGAGTTATGATGAAGAAATTATGTCAAATTTAACCGAAGTGATTCCAGTTTATCATGTTTGTAGATTTAACAATTTCTTCTAGATTCTAATCAAACCAGAATGAATCACTATATGGTTTGGACTCATAAATCAGTGGATGAATCACCCTGAGGTTGAATCAATATCATAGGAGTTATGATGAAGAATTTATCTCACATTCAACCGAAGTGATTCCAGTTTATCCTGTTAGGAGATTTGGGTAATTTATTCTTGATTCCAATCAAACCAGAATGAATTAAGGTGTAAGAAGCTTGATTTGGACTCATAAATCATAGGTGTGATGAAGAAGTTATCCCACTTTTAACCGAAGTTATTTCAATTTACCATGTTTGGCGATTTGGCAATTTACTCTTGATTTTAATCAAACCAGAATGAATCAAGATGTAATAAGATTTATTTGTACTCACAAATCAGTGGATAAAAACCTTGAAGTTGAATCAATATCATAGGAGTTATTATGAAGAAGTTATCCACTTTTAACTGATGTGATTCCAGTTTATTCTGTTTGGAGATTGGCAATTTCTTCTTGATTCTAATCAAAACAGAATGAATCAAGATGTAAGAACCTTGATTTGTAATAATACATTAAGGGATAATCACCTTCAAGTTGAATCAATATCATAGGAGTTATGATGAAGAAGTTATCTTACTTTTAATCGAAGTGATTCCTGTTTACCATGTTTGGAGATTTGACAATTTCTTCTTTGATTCTAATCAAAACCAGAATGAATCACGATCTAAGATGCTTCGTTTGGGACTCATAAATTCAGTGGATAATCACCCTGAAGTTGTATCAATGTCATTGGAGTTATGATGAAGAAATTATGTCAAATTTAACCGAAGAGATTCCAGTTTATCCTGTTTGTTGATTTTAACAATTTCTTCCTTTATTCTAATCAAACCAGAATGAATCACGATATGGTTTGGACTCATAAATCAGTGGAGAATCACCCTGAGGTTGAATCAATATCATAGGAGTTATGATGAAGAAGTTATCTCACATTCAATCGAAGTGATTCCAGTTTATCCTGTTTGGAGATATGGCAATTTATTCTTGATTCCAATCAAACCAGAATTAATTAAGGTGTAAGAATCTTGATTTGGAATCATAAATCAGTGGAGAATCCCCTGAGGCTGATCAATATCATAGGAGTTATGATGAAGAAGTTATCTCACATTCAACCGATGTGATTCCAGTTTATCTTGTTTAGATATTTTGCAATTTCTTCTGGATTCTAATCAAACCAGAATAAATAAAGATGTAAGAATCTTGATTTGGACTCATAAATTAGTGTAGAATTACCCTAAAGTTTAATCAATATCATAGGAGTTATGATGAAGAAGTTTATCCGACTTTTAAACGAAGTGATCCAGTTTTATCATGTTTGGAGATTTGACAATTTCTTCTTGATTCTAATCAAACCAGAATAAGATCAAAGAAGCTTGGTTTGGACTCATAAATCAGTTGAGAATCACCCTTAGGTTGATTCCAGTTTATCCTGTTTGGAGATTGATAATTTATTCTTGATTCTAATCAAACCAGAATGAATCAAGATGTAAGATTCTTATTTGGAATCATAAATCAGTGGATAATCACCCTGAGTTTGAATCAATATCATAGGAGTTATGATGAAGAAGTTATCTCACATTCAACCGAGGTGATTCCAGTTTATCCTGTTTGGAGATTTGGCAAGTTTTTTCTTGATTCTAATCAAACCAGAATGAATCAAGATGTAAGAATCTTGATTTGGAATCATAAATCGGTGGATAATCACCCTGAGTTTGAATCAATATCATAGGAGTTATGATGAAGAAATTATCTCACATTCAACCAATGTGATTCCAGTTTATCTTGTTTGGAGATTTTGCAATTTCTTCTTCATTCTAATCAAACCAGAATGAATCAATGTGTAAGAATCTTGATTTCGACTCATAAATAAGTGGATAATCACCCTGAAGTTTAATCAATATCATAGGTGGTATGATGAAGAAGTTATCCCACTTTTAACCGAAGTTATTCCAATTTACCATGTTTGGCGATTTGGCAATTTACTCTTGATTTTAATCAAACCAAATGAATCAAGATGTAATAAGATTTATTTGTACTCACAGATCAGTGGATAAAAACCCTGAAGTTGAATCAATATCATAGGAGTTATTATGAAGAAGTTATCCCACTTTTTAACTGATGTGATTCCAGTTTATTCTGTTTGGAGATTTGGCAATTTCTTCTTGATTCTAATCAAAAACAGAATGAATCAAGATGTAAGAACCTTGATTTGTAATAATACATTAAGGGATAATCACCTTCAAGTTGAATCAATATCATAGGAGTTATGATGAAGAAGTTATCTTACTTTTAATCGAAGTGATTCCTGTTTACCATGTTTGGAGATTTGACAATTTCTTCTTGATTCTAATCAAACCAGAATGAATCAAGAAGTAAGAAGTTTTATTTGAACTCATAAAAGAGTGGATAATCACCCTGAAGTTGAATCAGTATCATAGGAGTTATGATGAAGAAGTTATCCCACTTTTAACCGAAGTGATTCTAGTTTACCCTATTTTGCGATTTGATAATTTCTTCTTGATTATAATCAAACAAGAATGAATCACGATGTAAGAACCTTGATTAAGACTCATAAATCAGTGGAGAATCACCCTGAATCAATATAATAGGAGTTATTATGAAGAAGTTATCTCACATTCAACCGAAGTGATTCCAATTTATCATGTTTTGAGATTTCACAATTTCTTCTTGATTCTAATCAAATCAGATTGAATCACGATCTAAGAAGCTTGATTTGGACTCATAAATTAGTGGATAATCACCCTGATGTTGGATCAATATCATAGGAGTTATGATGATGTTATAAACCAGATGATTGTGGATGCAATAACCAATAGATTGGACATACCAGATTCGACCAAGGATTGGGCCAGACCGTACCCGAAAGGGAATCTCACTCGGCCCAAAAGGAATATACCATCGATGGATGGATAAGGATGGACCAAGACTTTCTTTTTCTCTTGTGGTTTATCTTTCCATTTATCTAGGTTGATTTTCCCTTTGTAAAGCACATCCCACATCGACTAAGGATGTGGGAAGAGTCGGCCATGAGATGTATATATATGTAGCCTTATGTACAATAATGAAGAATTACTAACAAATTCCCCACACTTTTTACAACATGTTTATCAGCACGAACGTCTCTCATAAACCCTAGGGTAATACTCAGCCGCCTAAAACCCTAATCCTAAAAACACCATAGATTCATCACCTAAAGCTTCCTACACCTGATTTGATCTTTATCTCTAAATCGGATCACCTCCCAGCCGCACAACCACCCGCGAACCATCCATACCCGCGATACGCGAACCACCCGCGTAAGGACTGAATCTGCGACAGAAGCTTACCCGCGTAAGCCCTTACCCACGTACGTTCCAGAAGATCCGCGAACGATGAACGAACATCCGACACAAGCACAAGTCCACCCGCGAACCAGCCGGCACACACAAGTACAAACCTACAGTACTTACCATGTTTGGCGATTGGACAATTTCTTCTTGATTTTAATCATACCAGAATAAATCACGATGTAAGAATCTTGATTGGGACTCATAAATCAGTGTAGAATTACCCTGAAGTTGAATTATATCATAGAAGTATGATGAAGAAGTGAATCAAGTTTACCCTGTTGGAGATTTCATAATTTCTTATGATTCTAATCAAACCAGAATGAAATCAAGATGCCAAGAAACCTTGATTTTTAATAATAATTCATTTGAGAATTACCCTAAAGTTGAATCAATATCATTGGAGTTATGATGAAGAAGTTATCCCACTTTTAACCGAACTGATTCCAGTTTACCATGTTTGGAGATTTGTCAATTTCTTCTTGATTCTAATCAAACCAGAAATGAATCAAGATTTTAGAAGATTTATTTGGACTCATAAATCAGTGGATAATCACCCTGAATTTGAATCAATATCATTATGAGTTATGACGAAGAAGTTTATCTTACTTTTAACCGAAGTGATTCCAGTTTACCCTGTTTGACGATTTACCAATTTCTTCTTGATTCTAATGAAAACCTAAATGAATCACGATGTAAGAAGCATGATTTGTACTCATAAATCAGTAGAGAATCAACTTGAAGTTGAATCAATATCATAAGAGTTATGATGAAGAACTCACATTCAACCGAAGTGATTCTAATTTATCATGTTTTGAGATTTGGCAATTTCTTCTTGATTCTAATCAAATCAGAATGAATCAAGATCTAAGAAGCTTGATTTGGACTTCTAAAATCAGTGGAAAATAACCCTGAAGTTGAATTAATATCATAGGAGTTATGATGAAGAATTTATCTCACATTCAACCGAAGTGATTCCAGTTAACCATGTTGGCCGATTTTGCAATTTCTCTTGATTCTAGTCAAATCAGAATGAATCACGATGTAAGAAGCTTGATTGGGACTCATATATCAGTGCAGAATCACTATCATAGGAGTTATAATGAAAAAGTTATCTCACATTTAAGCGAAGTTATTCGAGTTTACCCTGTTTGGAGATTTGGCAATTAATTTTTGATTCTAATCAAACCAAATGAATCACAATGTATGAATCTTGATTTGGAATAATAAATCAGTGTAGAATCACCCTGAATTTGAATAAAAATCATAGGAGTTTATGATGAAGAAGTTATCCCACTTTTAGTCGAAGTGATTCCAGTTTACTCTTTTTGGAGATTTGGCCAATTTCTTTCTTGATTTTAATCAAAACAGAATGAACAATGATGTAAGAATCTTGATTTGGACTCATAAATCAGTGGATTAATCACCATGAATTTGAATCAATATCATAGGAGTTATGATGAAGAAGTTGTCTCACATTTAGCGGAAGTGATTCCAGTTCATCATGTATTGGAGATTTGGCAATTTCTTCTTGATTCTAATCAAACCAGATTGAACCACAATCTAATGAGCTTGATTTGTACTCATAAATCAGTCGGATAATCATGCTGAGTTGAATCAATATCATAGGAGTTATGATGAAAAAGTTATCCCACTTTTAACCAAAAGTGATTCCAGTTTAATCAAACCGTAATGAATCAATATGTAAGAAGCATGATTTGGAATCTCAAATCAGTGGATAATAACCCCTGAATTTGAATCAATATCATAGGAGTTATGATGAAGAAGTTATTCCACTTTTAACCGAAGTGATTCCAGTTTATTCTGTTTGGAGATTTTGATATTCTTCTTTATTATAATCAAACTAGAATGATAATATGTAAGACCTTTATTTGAACTTATAAATAAGTGAATAATCATCCTGAATTTAAATCGATATCACATGAGTTATGACGATGAAGTTATCCCATTTTTAACCAAAGTGATTGCATTTTACCCTGTTTGGAGATTTGTCAATTTCTTCTTTATTATAATCAACCAGAATGAATCACGATCTAAGGAGCTTGATTTTGGACTCATAGCAGTTATGATGAAGAAATTATCTCACTTTTAAGCGAAGTGATTCGAGTTTACCATCTTTGGAGATATGACAATTTCTTCTTGATTCTAATCAAACCAGAATGAAATTTCAAGATGAAGAAGCATATTTGAACTTCATAAATCAGTGGAGATATCACCCTGAAGTTTGAATAAAATATCATAGGTTGTTTTGATTGACACACAACCCACTTTTAACACAAC
>CAJHQP010009538.1:0-22051 GCA_905132765.1 Moricandia arvensis
TGAAAAGTTACAACTTTTTTTGGATAACTAACTAATAGAAATGTATTATGGAGATATTAGATTATATAGTTTAACAGAAGGATCATCTGACTTATCGTCATCGCAGAGCTCTGTGATCTCGGCCTTGACAGCAGAGGCACTAGCACTCCGAGAAGCTGTCACACTGTGTGTAGCAATAGAGGAATCTCTCACCTTTGCTGTGAATCTGACTCCACTCAACTCATTAAGGCTGTAGTGTCTGGGACTGTCCCTCAGAGATTTATGGTATCGTTGCAGACATTCTTTCTGTAGCCTCTACTTTTTCGTTTATCTCCTTTGTTTAGATTTCCCGTATTTGTAATGCTAAAGCAGACACGCTAGCAAAACAGGCTTTATAACTTGTTGCCATGTAAACTTTATTTATTTGAATGAAAGATGCGTTCCAAAAAAAAAAATAATAATAATTCACTATTTCTTAATAGATTCATTAATTTGAGAGAGAAACTGAATTTTGCAAAGCCAGTACATATTAATAAAATACAGTAAAATCATATACACCCTAGATCAAAGATGATTCTGCTCTAAAATTATAACCAAGATGCCACAAAGAAACAAAATCCTTGCTAACTAAGTAAAAAAATTTGAAACCAAAAAAATAATCAATTTCCGAGAAGAGTTTTTATAGGCTTTTGAACCAAAAAATCAAAAAAAAAAATCTGAAATGTTATAAATAGGATTTTCTCTTGACGCAAAGGAAAAAAATCAAAGGGTTGACAAAAAATAATACTCACACAAAATGATAAACTCCAAAATGTGAAGATAATAGGAAGAAGACAAACTATACTATTGCCTTGATATATTGGTAGTGTCTTACTTTCCTTTAATTTAACCTCAATTTTAGGAAATGTATTTGGTTGTAATTAACTACCCCCTTCCTAAGAACATACTAAAGTCGGTATATGAACCGACGACGGGGGACCCTAAGAGGGTTTGATAACAGTTGATAGATACCAACTTACTAATCATGGCATGACCTCAACCCTCTGGTGTAGTGATCGTGTAATGCTCTCGACCCTTTGATATCACCAAGTCTTTCAATTTATTAGTTTCTTTTATTTTGGAGAATGCAATTTTTTGTCCACATACAATAGAAATTAAAATAACAGATTAATTCATCTACTTTTAATCTGTTGGCGAGAATGGTGAAATTTGATCAACAAATCTCATATATGTTGGACAACTTTGAGCACTGCATGCTAATTCGCGCATGTTTGTATTGTTTGATTTTGAAATCTTTATAAATTTCAAAGTTTGGGAAGAAACTCTTACACTGATTAAAATTTTCAAAAGGAATGAAAAACGCAAGCCAATATGTCAGTGTTGATATTCATTCAAAGCAGTCTAATGCGAAAACCAGATATTATCTTCAATTTGCGATCATACATTGCATTGCGCAAATGATGGCTTCAAATTGCGCAAATGATCACTGTTGTTGCTTCGTTACCCTCTTTAATATCAGATTCTCCTTGTTTGATTGAAGACATCGCCATGTTGTCTCTTTCCAAAATTATCTTTCCACCTCTATCAGTGTTAAGAAATCATTTACATTCCAATTTTTATTATTAAATAATTTTTTTTTAGATAAACCATACAATCAACAGAAAAACTTCATTTGATATTTTCTTTGGAATCCTCTAAACCAAGTAATCCATATTCATTATTGTAGATGCTATTTTAAACGTTCAGCTTTATAAGTATTACCAGTTTAATATTTGAGAATTGATGGAAAGCACAAAAGATAGTATCTATTAACCGAAGGAAAGTTAAACTATATATATAAAATCTTTACATTATAGAGATAAATAAAATTCAGTTTTTATAGATATATAATACTTATTATTTAATTTATCAATATATAAAAAACATTTCTTTGGAAGAACAATAGAAAAATACTAAAATAGTTTTTTTCAGATCCATTTCATAGAGAGCTGTGTATCCACATGGTGTCTCTTTGCATATTGGTCTTCTTCTTCTTCAAGGGACCCTTGCCCAAGAAAAGGATTCGTAGACGCTTTCATTTGCTTATGAGCTTGGGTGTTACTAGTAGAACTCAATTGATAAGATGGACCACAATCTAAAGAAAGTTCAAAGTTAATATCCACAGTGAGGTCTAGGTTTGGATCAAGGTTCATATCCAAATTCACGTCAAGGTTAGGGTTCACATTCAGATCTATGTTAGGATTCAGGTTTTGGTTAACCTCTATTGTCAAGTCCAGACCACAGTTTCAGAAGACTTTTGAGTGCATAGATCATTTTGTTTTGAAAACCACTTTCTCCCATCTGCAAGAAAAAACAAATCAAAAGTGATCTTTGTTTACTTTCTTAGTTACCAATATGGTTCAAAAAAATTCGAAACTATATTTTATATTATGGATTACCTCAAACAGGTCAAGAGAAAACTTTGAATTCTTTTTATAGAACCAATATCTTCAACACAGTCATAGCAAGACCATCTTTCGGGAACATCTTAAAGTTTTACAGCCATGCAATAGCCCAAAATATGATTAAAATTTTGCAAATATAAACTTTTGACTATTACATAGATAAATCATACGTATGTCCTTAACCAATTCTACAGTCATCACAAATGGCAACCATATTTATAAATCCTAGAACACCACAGTTATCACAAAAATCATTTGATATAACATGTTATCAATAGCTTAAGTTATAGCCCATTAATAAAACATATTTTGGTCATTTCCCTTTTTTTAGGCTCTTCTCGTCAAAAGAACATCTCTTAGAATTGCCCAAAACAAATTTTAGGAAAGCATCGGCACTAAGGCTCACTAATTTGAAATATAGCCCATTATTAAAAGCCCATTAGAGTTCATGCACAAAGAAAAAGTATAGTAACGTGTAGACATGTAAAAGCTGATGAAAATCAAATGAACGTACGTTGGTAAGGTAGTCAAGTCCAAGTGGAACTTCGTCAGCTTTGAGTGGTCTCTATTAAAAACTCTCCTGAACCGTTGGATTAACTCTGTCTCCATCATCCGACGGTCAACAGTTTTACATTTTTATATTAATTTTGGAAAATAGAAATAAATACTGAGAACAGAGTCTCTCTCTCTCACTAGATGAACAGAGTCTCTCCGGCGAGATTACCGGCGTATTCGCCTGAGAGCTGTCGCGTGTAAATTAAATGGGCCTTCCGTTGTTGAGTTGTAGTACGACAAGAGTCGCTTTCTCTTCTTCGTCGTCTTCCTCATGGTGTAGTGGAAGCGGTGGGTTTAAGAGTAGTAGTTACAGTTCTCCGGCGAGTTCTCCGGCGAGTTCGAGATCAGAGTTGCGGAAACGTAGCGGGAAGAGGAACTGTCTTTCATTAGAGAGTTCGAGGGCAGTCAAAGCGTCTTCGTCTGGACAGAGCAGCGGCGAAGTGATCGACGACGGAGATGCGGCGGCGAGAGGTTTAGCTGTACCTTCGGGAGATGTAACGACGGTGGGAAGTTTCAGCAGCGGCGGGTTAGCTGGACCTTCAGGAGAGGTGACATCTGTCGGCGAGTTTGTCGGTGGAAGCGGCGGCGAATGGGATAAGATCGGTGCTGTTGTTAAACTGAGTTATGGAATCGGTGAGTCAACTCGGTGGTGGTGAAGAAAGTTTCAAACTTTCGGTTTTAAAGTAAAATTAAAGTTTGGATTTTTAATGGGGGAAAATAAAAAACAGGAATATACTGTGGGATGGCTGTAGCGGGAAGGTTTATATGTGAAGTAGCAGGGATTGATTACACAGGAGGTTTTAATGCTTCTTTAGATGCTATTAGTGCTGGTCTTGGTTATGCTTCTCCACCTATCATGGCTCTTCTCTTCATTCTTGATGTAAGTTAAAGAGTAAAGGATTGAGATGTAGTGTATGGTTTAGTGTTGATTGAGATTTGTTTTCTTGTTTAGGATGAAGTTGTGAAGGTGTCGCCGCATGCTCGTGCCATTAGAGATGTTGAAGATGAGGAGCTTCGAGGCTTCTTCCATGGAATGTCAGCTTGGCAGGTGAATAATTCTCTTTATAGAATGTTTTGAGACTTCAAGAATTGTTACCATTGAGCTGCCTTTTGTCTTTCTTCTTTAGTTTATCTTAGTAGTTACTGCAAGTTCAATTGGAGAGGAGCTCTTCTATCGAGCTGCGTTTCAGGGTGCACTAGCTGATATATTCCTAAGAGGCACAGATCTCATCTCAGATTCTCGAGGAATGGTCGCTTTGGTATGCTCTCTCTTCTCTCTCTTCTCTCTCCATCTTCTCCATGCTTCCCTTAAGACTCCAAATTGACTTCAAACTATTGAAATGTTCAGACAGGAATCTTGCCTCCATTTGTACCGTTTGCTCAAGCATTTGCAGCCACTATTACTGCCGCTCTCACTGGTTCTCTCTACTACATTGCTGCTTCACCTAAAGATCCTACTTATATAATGGCACCCGTCTTGAAAACTCGTTCTGCACGTGAGGAGCTGAAGAAGTTGTTTGCAGGTGCGTTTAAGTGTAATGCTTTAGACAATGTTTTTTTACACAATCAAACACTTGTTCTATGTTCTTTTTTGCAGCTTGGTACGAGAGAAGACAGATGAAGAAAATCTACTCTCCTCTTCTTGAAGGGCTTTTGGGTCTGTACCTCGGCTTTGAATGGATTCAGGTACTGTTACCAACTCATTCTCTTCATCGACTTGTCCTAGTTAAAGATCATAACTTAAAAACAAATTGCAGACAAACAATCTTCTTGCTCCTATCATCACACATGGCATATACTCAGCTGTTGTACTGGGAAATGGTCTCTGGAAGCTTCACCATCACCAGCAGAGACTGCGTCTACGGGTACATAAGCTTGAAACTGAAGGTGACGACAGCAACACAAGATAGATAAAATAAGTGAATAGAACATTATTACCCTTTGTTGTGTTTAAAGTTTTGTAAATTGTATTGAGCCACCATTGTCTTGTACAAATAGATAGAAGCAAAGAAAAGTGTTTAGAACTAATAAGAGAGCAGCTACGTGAAGCTTTTATTTTTGTTATCTTCTATCTGATTTCTAGTCTTGTTCAAGTTGAGAAATGATCCTAACAAAGACATCAAAGCCTTGGCACATGTCTGTAAGAAGACAATACTCGTTCTTTGCATGATATGTAGCCATGAGACCTGCAGAAACAAAGACACAAAGAGAGAGTGATCAAGATCAAAGACGAAACAATCAGAGAAAGAAGAGAGAATCTGAATAGGGTTTTGTAATACCGTATCCTGAAGTTTGCACATCAAAACCTTCATCCTACAAACCAAAGATCCATCGATTTTTAATATGCACAAGACTGTCTCGAGTCTAGTGAGATAAAGGGGCTTACCTTAAGGTCTCGGATAAGTGGCAAAGTACCAGTGATCGAGTAAGGCTTCATGATGTCTTGCTTATTTGCATAGTTTTGATCACCCTTTATTGTACATTTTGATCACTTAGGATAGCATTTAGACTCATTTAGGCTGCATTGCATAGCATATGTCTCTATCAGGTATTGAAGGTACAAGATGGTGATTTTGGAGCTGTTGGAAGTGATTGAAGTGCTGATATCAAGATTTGCCCAAGTGTTGTAGCGGGATGGTGTAGCGGCATGCTGATGCCGCTGGTGATACCCTCGATTTCCGGAAGATGTAGCGGCCTGCCCAAGCCGCTATGGAGAAAATTCGATCCCCTGCTCCATATCTGGATGGTGTAGCGGCCACACTAAGCCGCTATGCGCGTAGCGGTGTCACGTAGCGGCATCACTTTGCCGCTATGACATGAAGCGGTTTCACGTAGCGGCTTTGCATAGCCGCTGTGAGTGATTAAACCACGGTTTTGTTGGGTCACCCAGGTTTGTTGGGTGAACCCAACTCGAATTCTAGTTTCCTATAAGTACTTTTAGACCTAATTGTGGCAATTATCTTTTATTTTCTGTCTGAAAAACACACAAGAACACTTTGGGTGAAAAAGCTTGAGACTTTAATCTATTCTCTTCGTGTTCTCTTGTTTGTTCTTGATTTAATTTGTTCACTAATCATGATTAACCTTCAATCACCAGTTGTTGTTGGGTTTACCATGTTCATTAGTGAGTAGTTTCCTTTTGGATCCATGGGCTAGGGTGATTAGAGTGATTGAGTGAAGATCTAGGGTTCTAAGTATCAAATCTATTGTTTCCTTGCTTATTGAGTATGCTTAATGCTAGATTAGACTTAGCTAATCTTAATCTAGATCCTTAGGCATTTCTCACCCGGAAGGTGTTTGATGAAATGTCTGAACCAGCTCATCTAGGCTCTAGCATAACCAACCAAAGGGATTTGATGTTGGGAGTACTAGATAGTTATTAGACTTGATTAGCATGCATGTTTGAGTGTATCAAGCCAACGGGAGTTGATGTTTGATTCACAATTGCATAGGGATTAGTATCTTGGGAAAGAACTAATCTATCTTAGTGTTTAGACTTAAGGAAGTCTTTGGTTTGAAAGCTTGAAACCCATAGGTTGGAACTTAGTCACTTGAAATCAACTGCCTAAGCCCATGAGTCCTCTTTAATCATATTACTTACAAGTTTAGTTATTGATCACTCATTTAGTGAACCGTTACTTGATATCACACACACCTTGTTGCACTTAGATTAAGCATAACTTGTATTCTCATTGCTTAAAATCACTTAGGATCGGATTGACACTATCTTTACTACTTTGATGTAGGATAAAGTAAAATCCTTTATCAAATTTGGCGCCGTTGCCAGTTCTAAGTTGATTTTCACAGTGAGATTTAGTCATTGCTTAACACTAAGTCTTATTTTCTTTTATTTGAGCACTGACACTTTTCCTTCATTACTCTTGAATCATCAGGTGTATGAACTTGAGGAGCAGAGGACCAACCAACCTTGTTCCAAGAGTAGACAACATAAGAGCTTTAGAGAGAGAGTTAGCAAGGAAGAGAAGAGAAGAAAGAGAAGTGCATTTGGACAGATTGGGGTTAGATATGGAGGAGGAACAACATAACCCCCATAATGAAGATGTTTATGGAGCTGCCGACCAAGGACAACAACACCGGGAACCTCATCAAAGGGGAGCCCAAGATGGAAATGGCCAAGGAGCTGCAAACCTTAGGCCACAACACCCTCCTCGCCAGCCTCTGGCCATTGGCACTTATGACCAGCCCAACATTCACGGAACAAGGGCAGGCATTAGAGCACCAGCTGTGGGAAACAACAACTTTGAGATCAAATCCAGTCTGATCAACATGATCCAAAGTAACAAATACCATGGCCTCCCCTCAGAAGATCCACTCGATCACCTAGACAACTTTGACAAGTTGTGCGGAACAACAAAGACTAATGGAGTCTCCGAAGACGCTTTCAAGCTCCGATTATTTCCCTTCTCCTTGGGTGACAAAGCAAGAACATGGGAAAAAAGTCTACCAAGAGATTCTATTCAGACTTGGGAGGAATGCAAAAGAGTATTTCTAAACAAATTCTTTTCCACCTCAAGAACTGCTAAGTTGAGGAATGAAATCTCTGGCTTCCACCAAAAGAATCTAGAAAGTTTTGCTGAGGCTTGGGAGAGATTCAGGAGTTACTTAACTCAATGCCCCCACCATGGTTTCACTAATGAGAGCCTCCTCAGTACTTTCTACAGAGGATATTTGCCTAAATTCAGAAGTATGTTGGATACAGCCAGCAATGGTTTCTTTCGGGGAAGAACAGCTGAAGATGGCATGCAGCTCATTGAAAATATGGCTCTCAGCGATTCAGTATATATAATGATGATTATGATAGGCAGAACAGAGGTGGAGGTGGTGAAGACTACCACACAAGGAAGGAACTGAAATCCCTCCAAGATAAGATAGACATGCTCCTTCTAGACAGGGCATAACAAGAGAAGGTGAACTTCGTTGACAAGCAAGGGCAAGAAGAAGCTTTGGAAACTACTGAGGTGGAAGGCCTAGAGGGACAGCATGAACTGTGTTTCATCAACGCAAATGGGCAATGGTACAAGAAAGAACCCAATTTTCACTATCAAAACCCGTACGCACCAAAACCCCAATACCCAACCAACTACCAGCAGAAACCCACTTACCCCAACCAACAGAGTGGCTACCCACCCAAACAACCTTACCCCCCTGGATTTCCCCCTAAAGGAAACCAATCCACTCAAGTCCAAGGGAGTTCTTCTCAACCCCAGTCACAGAACACAAGCGTGGAATCTATGTTCAAGCAGCTTTTAGAGTCTCAATCAAGGAGTGAGAAGAACATTGGGGATGAACTGAAAAACATCCATAACAAGATTGATGGGAGCTACCATGAGCTTAACAACAAGTTTAAGGCATTGGAGAATCAGTTCGCCTCAATGAGTTCAAACTCCAAAAGACCAATGGGATCACTTCCTGGAAAATCTGAGCAAAACCCCAAAGAGTCATTGAACTCCATCACCCTTAGAAGCGGGAGAGAGCTTCCATCAAGAGTTCTCATTAAGGATAATGAGAAACCAGCTGGGGAGGTTGTCATCAATCTTGATGATGATGTTGTGATTGTGAATGACAAGATTAATGAAGACATTTTAGAGAAAATGGTTGAGGCAAAAGGGAAAGGAAAGATTGGAGAAGAAAACAAGACTGAAGCCTCTTCCTCTTCCAAAGGAGCATCATTCGCTCCTCCTCCCTATGAGCCCAAGCTTCCATTCCCTGGAAGATTCAAGAAGCAGCTGTTGGAAAAATATAAGGCCCTCTTTGAGAAGAAGATGAATGAAGTTCAAATCACTATGCCGATCATAGATGCCTTTATGCTAGTTCCTCAGTACAGCAAGTTCCTCAAAGATGCTGTAACCAAGAAGAAGAAGGAGATGGAAGGGATGGTGGTCCTTACACATGAGCGTAGTGCAATAATCCAGAGATTGACAGTCCCTAGGAAGTTAGAAGACCCAGGAAGCTTCACATTACCTTGCTCCATTGGACCCCTGAAGTTTGAAAAGTGTCTATGTGACTTGGGAGCTAGTGTGAGCTTGATGCATTTGACAGTTCCAAGTGGTTGGGCTTCACTCAATACAAGAAGTGTAGGATCTCCCTAGTACTAGCAGATCGCTCGGTGAAGCTCCCTATAGGCATCTTGTAAGACCTTCCAGTGATGGTGATTGTGAGATTCCAAATGACTTTGTGGTGCTTGAAATGGATGAGGAGCCTAGAGACCCCTTGATCTTTGGGAGGCCCTTCTTGGCTACTGCTGGAGCTATAGTGAATGTGAGGGAAGGTAAGATTGATCTCCATCTTGGCAAAGGAAACATCCTTCAATTTGATGTTAAGGAAGTGATGAAGAAACCAACAATACAAGGCCAAGTATTCTATATTGAGGCTATGGATGCTCTTGCTGATGAATTCCTTGAGGAGATGGCTATTGAGGATTCTCTACAACATGCTCTGACAGTTGATAGAGAAATCCAGTTGATTGAGGACAAGGTAAGCACCGGGTATGTGAACATCCTAAATACTTGCAAAGAAGAGGTTGGGAAAATGAGTTTGATAGACCTACCTAAAGCCATTAACCACCATACCTCAGTCACACCACAAGAGATACTTTATCAAGACGATTGGAGTGAGCTCAAGGCACCCAAAGTGGAGCTTAAACCTCTTCCCCATGGTGTAAGGTATGCTTTTCTTGGGACTAATAACACATATCCTGTAATTGTGAGTAGCCAACTCAGTGAAAACCAATTGTCTAAACTTCTAGTTGAGCTTAAGAAATATAGAAAAGCGATTGGCTACTCACTAGAAGACATCAAGGGGATATCACCCTCTTTGTGCATGCATAGGATACATCTAGAGGATGAATCAATGACTTCTATAGAACATCAGAGAAGGTTGAACCCCAACTTGAAAGATGTTGTTAAGAAAGAGATTCTCAAACTCTTAGATGCTGGAGTGATTTACCCTATTTCGGATAGTACTTGGGTATCTCCTGTGCATGTAGTTCCAAAGAAGGGTGGTATCACAGTCATCAAAAATGATAAGGATGAATTGATACCCACAAGAACTATAACAGGTCATAGAATGTGCATTGATTATCGAAAACTTAATGCTGCATCTAGGAAGGATCATTTTCCTTTGCCATTCATTGACCAAATGCTTGAGAGACTTGCAAATCATCCTTATTATTGCTTTCTTGATGGTTACTCAGGGTTCTTCCAAATACCCATACACCCCAATGATCAGGAAAAGACAACGTTCACATGTCCTTATGGTACCTTTGCTTATCGAAGGATGCCATTTGGGCTATGTAATGCACCAGCAACTTTCCAAAGAGCAATGATGTCTATATTTTCTGATCTTATTGAGGATGTTGTGGAGGTTTTCATGGATGATTTCTCTGTGTACGGATCTTCCTTTGCTGTGTGTTTGTCTAATTTGTGCAGGGTTTTGCAAAGATGTGAAGAGACAAACCTTGTGCTGAATTGGGAGAAGTGTCACTTCATGGTCAAGGAAGGGATTGTGCTTGGGCACAAGATCTCAGGAAAGGGAATAGAAGTGGACACAGCAAAGATAGATGTGATGGTTGGATTAGCTCCACCTAGATCAGTGAAAGACATCAGAAGCTTCTTAGGCCATGCTGGGTTCTATAGAAGATTCATCAAAGACTTCTCAAAAATAGCTAGACCATTGACAAAGTTGCTATGCAAAGAAGCTGTCTTTAACTTTGACGATGAATGTCTTGAAGCCTTCAAGAAGCTGAAGAGTGAGCTAATCAATGCCCCCATAGTTCAACCACCAGATTAGGAGCTACCCTTTGAGATCATGTGTGATGCTAGTGACTATGCTGTGGGAGCAGTTTTGGGGCAGAAGAAGGACAAGAAAAGTCATGTAATCTACTACGCCAGTAGAACCTTGGATGATGCCCAAACTAGATATGCCACTACTGAGAAGGAACTCCTAGCCATTGTCTTTGCTTTTGAGAAGTTCAGGAGTTACCTAGTCGGATCAAAGGTTGTAGTCTACACAGACCATGCAGCTTTGAGACATCTTCTAGCTAAGAAGGATGCCAAGCCTAGGCTTCTGAGATGGATCCTTCTGTTGCAAGAATTTGACTTGGAGATTAAGGATAAGCCAGGGGTAGAAAATGGTGTAGCTGACCACTTGTCAAGGTTGAGAGTGGAGTGTGGGATCCCCATTAATGATACACTTCCTGAAGAACAATTGATGGCCATTAAAGTAATTGTGGATCTGTGTGAAACCGGTAGGAAGCTTGAGGAAGCCAAGACAAGTGAGGAAAAAGAGCCATGGTACGCTGATCTGGTTAACTACCTAGCTTGTGGAAAAGGCCTCTCGGTTTGGAAGGTTATGCTAAGAAAAAGTTCTACAAGGATGTAAGGAGGTACTTTTGGGATGAGCCTTATCTATACATCCTTTGCAAGGATCAACTTTATAGAAGAGTGGTGGCTGGTGAAGAAATTGAAGGGATCCTTACACATTGTCATGGATCATCTTATGGAGGCCATTTTGCTACCTTCAAGACTGTTGCAAAGGTGCTCCAAGCTGGATTCTGGTGGCCTCACATGTTCAAAGACACACAAGACTTTGTCTCAAAGTGTGATTCATGCCAGAGGAGAGGGAACATCACTAAGAGAAATGAAATGCCCCAGAATCCTATACTTGAAGTTGAGCTGTTTGACGTGTGGGGTATAGACTTCATGGGACCATTCCCGTCCTCTTTTGGCAACCAATACATCCTGGTGGCTGTTGATTACGTGTCTAAGTGGGTTGAAGCTATTGCCAGCCCGACTAATGATGCCAAAGTGGTCCTTAAGATGTTCAAGAGTCTCATATTCCCAAGGTTTGGAGTCCCCAGAGTGGTGATAAGCGATGGAGGCTCACACTTCATCAACAAGGTCTTTGAGAGTCTTCTTAGGAAGAATGGTGTAAAACACAAAGTGGCCACTCCTTATCATCCTCAGACCAGTGGACAAGTTGAACTCTCCAACAGGGAAATTAAGAGCATTCTGGAGAAGGTTGTAGGCACTACAAGGAAAGACTGGTCTAGCAAGCTTGACGATGCTCTTTGGGCCTACAGAACTGCTTACAAGACACCTTTAGGCACCACACCATTCAACCTTGTCTATGGAAAGTCATGCCACTTGCCAGTTGAACTAGAGTACAAGGCTCTGTGGGCTGTTAAACTCCTCAACTTTGATATCAAGACAGCTCAAGAGAAGAGGTTGATTCAGCTGCATGAACTAGATGAAATCAGGCTTGATGCTTTTGAAAACTCAAAGATCTACAAAGAAAAGACCAAAGCCTTTCATGACAAGAAGATTTTCAAGAGGGAGTTCAAAGTGGGAGACCAGGTGCTGCTTTACAATTCTCGGTTGAGGCTGTTTCCCGAAGATTTTCAAGAGGGAGTTCAAAGTGGGAGACCAGGTGCTGCTTTACAATTCTCGGTTGAGGCTGTTTCCCGGGAAACTGAAGTCAAGATGGTCTGGCCCTTTCAAGATCAAAGAAGTGAGATCCTATGGAGCAGTTGTGCTTTGGAACAAGGATGGAGGGGAATTTGTGGTGAATGGTCAGAGAGTTAAGCTCTACCTGGGAGCAACAGAAGAAGGAGAAGGAACCTCTGTACCGCTCTCCGACCCCATCCCCGCTTAGTCCAAAAAGAGAGGAAGTCAAGCTAGAGACTTAAAACAAGCTCACTTGGGAGGAATTCCCCTGTTTATCCCTGTACATATTTTCTTTGTTTTCTTTTGTTTTAAATTTCTAGGTTCTACTTAGGCATTTTCTTGTGTTATTCAGTTGCTCAATGATCACGGACGAGCTGAGCCAGAATTACGGGTGGCAGTGGCTTGTAGCGGCTCTTCATAGCGGTCTACCTATGCCGCTATGGTACCTGAGGTTTCACAAATACGGCTAAGGCATGTAGCGGCTTCCTGTCGCGGCTACCTAAAGCCGCTACTAAATGATCGAATATCCTGCTCGATATCGGGATGGTGTAGCGGCTATGCATAGCTGCTATGAAGGGTGTAGCGGCATGGTGTAGCGGATTACGCAAACCGCTACGGGACCCAGGTAAGTGGTTTGCATCTAATTTCCGGTTCAATTCGAGTGAACCGGAACAAAACCAAAATCGACCACCCCTCTTTACTCTCTCGAAAACCCTCCTTCTTCCTCTCTCTCTCACTTTCTAAACCTCCATTATCATCTCCTATCTCATTCCTCTTCATCACTTTCTCATTTCTCAACCAAATTACTTGGTTTTTGGCTTTGAGATCGTGAAATCACCTTCTTTTCCTCTATCTCTCACCGATTTTCACCCTAGCAAGCCAAGGTAAAGGGTTTCGAATTGCATACTTTTGGTTCAAAATTTTACAAGTTTTTGAAAAGTGTTGCATTTTTGATTTCTTGTGCTAATACTGTTCTATGTGCCCATATTGGTTTGTTTGGTGAGTTTGGTGATGAAGAACTAGCTTAATTAGCTTGAATTGAAATTTTGGAAAATTAGGGTTCTTGAGAATTTCGAATTTTGGGGGATGATTATGGTTTGTGTTTCCAAATAGCCTACTAGGCTACTATATGGCTTGTTATGTGAGAGTACTTGATTTGCCTTCCATCTACTTGACATTCTCCTTAATTCTCAAATGAGCTTCATCATGAGATTAATTGAATGTGCTTGTTTTGTTTATATTGTGTAATGATGGAATGGCTTGGCTTGATTGAAGTTCTTTGCTCTTTTAGACCATTGAAACTTTCAATTAGTCCTTATCAAGTTTAAGTGTGATGCTAATTGATCATATCACTTACACACTTTTGAGCTTGTTGTTTTGCAGAGTATGTCTTCTTCCCGCCGTCCAACGAGGCAAAATCCATCAAGGGCACCCGGAGGAGCATCCAAACCTCCCACTCAAGTCTATCAACGCGCTAAAAAGAAAGGCAAAGCGGCTGATCTTGAGGCTGAAGTTGAAAGGGAGATTGAGGAAGCTCTTCAAGCGGGGACTGAGACCGAAGAAGAAGCTCACAACCCACCACCAGCGCGTAAAAGAAAAAAAGACCCCCAACGACAAGAAACCCATCCGCCAAGCAACTCCACAAGCACCTCACAGACGTTGTCAAGTGGGCTCCCATGAGATTCCCCGATCCTGATACCCTGCGGCAACTTGGACTTTATGATGATGTGCTTCTGATTCTTCAGAATATGGGTTTGGAATCTCTGATGGGTATGAGCTATGGAGTTCATGAGGAGGTTTCTAGACAATTTTTGTCTACTTTGGTTGTGACTACCCACTGTGATGAAGATGAGGAAGAAGGTTTTGGTAGGATAACATTTAAGGTGAATGGCAAGATCTATAAAGTTGGCTTCAGAAAGATTGGCACCATCCTTGGCCTTTCAGATGATCAGTGTCCCTCTTTGCCAAACCGACCATCCATTGCAGACGATGTGTGGCTCGAGATAGCGGGTAATGTGCGTATACCAGCGGAGGTTAAAAACACTGATATCTCAAACCCCGCAGTGAGATATGCCCACAAAATCCTAAACCACACACTCTACTCTAGAAGAGAGCCAGGTGGAGCATATGAAGAAGAACTTAAGCTTTTAGCTCTAGGCCTCCTTCCCATCATCGAGGAAAGGCTCCAGCGCACCACGTTCGAAATGTTTGAGGATTTGGGAATGGTAGGCCTCCTTATGAAGAGGTTTTGTGAGTACCAGGATTGGGCATGGACAACTGCAGACAGCACTCCCAAGTTATACATAGGGAGTCTCATATCCCCTATCTTGGAAGCTATGGGAGTTGACATGGGTCCTCAAGACCATGGTCCTGCCTACCTTGATCTCCCTTACTTGAAGAAGTCCCAGTTCCTTAGTGGGAGGTCAGAAGACTTATTTGCTTACCCTTTTTGGTCACGTGATGAGCCGCATGAACCATTGCAGATCTTCCTTCCTTGCACTCGATTGACGACACTATCCAATCCTGATCACGTTGCCTTTAGCCCCGCCAGTCATGAGCTTATCTCTGCTGATCATGGTCCTCTTGAAGGTATCAAAATGCCACGTGAGAAAAAGACCAAGAAAAGAGCTTCAACTGCCCCCCGCTCCAGTGATGCAGACGATGAAGGACCTAGTTCACCAGTACATCCAGCTAGGCTCTATGGAACAGAGAGGTATTACTTCAAGCCCTACAGTGGTGTCACAAACAACATAGCCTTACGAGAGGCTCTCTCTCAAAATGCAAAGTTGCTTCGGTGGAACAAGATGCAAGACTCCACCAATTACAAGCTGAAGAACTCTGTGAAAGTCCTCAAGAGGCAGATGAAGAAGGTTACTTCAATGCTCAATCAGCTCACCACGGGATCCGGTTGCCAAAGGGATGACACACTGGCTGTACCTTCATCTCTCTCTCCACCGGTTTACTACCAGCCTCCACCACCCCGGTCCCCAGATTCTGAACTCCGTCGTCAACGCAGAAACCGACCCCCACCGACCCGATACTCTTCCAACGAGTCTCCTTCAGTCGCCACAGCAGACGACGACACGGAGGGTGCCTCATACTTCACCTAGCACGGTATCTTCTTTCCTCATCTTGTATATATCCGCCTTCATAAGCATTTATTTTAATTTTCGGTATCATTCCCACTCATTGCCACACAGAGATTGTGTAGCTCACGTGTGGGGGAGGTACCAAGTATTTAACCATGTTTACTTTGTCTTTTTGCACTGAGTTTTGCATTGTATATAGGTATATGCATTGAAAAATACAAAAAAAAAATTGAAAAATCTAAAAAGAAAAAAAAAATCATTTAGGTTGCATCATTTCATTGTTAGGATCGAGTCTAGAGCATATAGATTGCATTCATATTGCATAGGGAGCAAGGATTGTGCTGCCTCATAAAGAACGCATGCCTAGAACTCAAAATGACATCCTAGCTAATCATAGCAAATAGCTTAAGCATCTCTTGAAAAGCTTGTAAGCTTCGAGCCTTGAAAACTCTTCTTGAAACTGGTTGTTTGCTTGAGATCGACATTGTTCTTGAATCCAACTCCAAACTGAATCGTAGCTTAATGAACTTAATCTATCTTGCTTATGGACTCTTGTTTGCTTGATCATGGATTCTATGAACTTTTGGGTTTGTCTTTCTTATCAATTGCATCACTCTTTGGAAAACCCAAAAGGCGCCTCCCCACCCTTTAACCCTAACCATTCCTTTGGACCGCAATCGAATTTGCTTGAGTGAGGCCTCTTATAGATAGCTTGTCATGTGCAAAATCTTGAGAGTATTGGGAGCGACATTGGCTTGTTCTCATCTTTGGCTAGCTATAGGACCTCATTGAGCTAGCATTTAGGAATGGGAAGTGTATTGGTAACTATAAGCTTTGATCTTCGGGTTTGAGGTGAGAGATGTTTGGAGGAAGTGAAATAAAAGAGAGATGAAAAAGAAGATGACCACTAGGGATCAAAGAAAAAGAAAATAAAAGCTCTAGGCACCTCAAGTAAAACTCCATAAAAAAGAATGAGCTAAGAGAGAAAGTATCCCTAGTAGGTTCAAACATAAAAAAAAAAATATAGAGAGTTCATTTCTTAATCTTTGGGTAAAAAGGAGATGGGATTACACCAAGAGAAAGGGTAGAATTTGAAGGTGTTTAGGAAAAGGGTAGAGTGATGAGAACAATCCATTGTATGCATGAATTGCTCCTTTTCTTAGATAAATTTTGCATAATGATCAAGCTCCTTTTCTTGAGTGTAAGTTACCAAAGATTTTGAGCCCTCTTTCTATCATCATTATCCCATTTTCACTCAGCAAGCCAAATGATTGAGATCAAGTTTCCATTTGCAAGATTTCACCTTGATAATTTGTTAATGAATGTGAGAGTTGGAGTAAAGACTTGTTGATTGATGAGCATTGCATCTAGTGAAGAGTCATAAGAGTCTTGATAGGCCTTGAGAAGATAGAGTGTACTTAGAGAGTTTGCTCATGCTATTTGCTAAGATTCCCTAGGATGTAATGTTGAAGGCTAGGAAGTGTATCTTGAGGTTCTGAGCTCCCATTTTCAAACCTCTCTCCCTATTTGTTTTGAAAGTTCACTTGAGGACAAGTAAATGACAAGTTTGGGGGAGTTGATGTCTTGCTTATTTGCATAGTTTTGATCACCCTTTATTGTACATTTTGATCACTTAGGATAGCATTTAGACTCATTTAGGCTGCATTGCATAGCATATGTCTCTATCAGGTATTGAAGGTACAAGATGGTGATTTTGGAGCTGTTGGAAGTGATTGAAGTGCTGATATCAAGATTTGCCCAAGTGTTGTAGCAGGATGGTGTAGCGGCATGCTGATGCCGCTGGTGATACCCTCGATTTCCGGAAGATGTAGCGGCCTGCCCAAGCCGCTATGGAGAAAATTCGATCCCCTGCTCCATATCTGGATGGTGTAGCGGCCACACTAAGCCGCTATGCGCGTAGCGGTGTCACGTAGCGGCATCACTTTGCCGCTATGACATGAAGCGGTTTCACGTAGCGGCTTTGCATAGCCGCTGTGAGTGATTAAACCACGGTTTTGTTAGGTCACCCAGGTTTGTTGGGTGAACCCAACTCGAATTCTAGTTTCCTATAAGTACTTTTAGACCTAATTGTGGCAATTATCTCTTATTTTCTGTCTGAAAAACACACAAGAACACTTTGGGTGAAAAAGCTTGAGACTTTAATCTATTCTCTTCTTGTTCTCTTGTTTGTTCTTGATTTAATTTGTTCACTAATCATGATTAACCTTCAATCACCAGTTGTTGTTGGGTTTACCATGTTCATTAGTGAGTAGTTTCCTTTTGGATCCATGGGCTAGGGTGATTAGAGTGATTGAGTGAAGATCTAGGGTTCTAAGTATTAAATCTATTGTTTCCTTGCTTATTGAGTATGCTTAATGCTAGATTAGACTTAGCTAATCTTAATCTAGATCCTTAGGCATTTCTCACCCGGAAGGTGTTTGATGAAATGTCTGAACCAGCTCATCTAGGCTCTAGCACAACCAACCAAAGGGATTTGATGTTGGGAGTACTAGATAGTTATTAGACTTGATTAGCATGCATGTTTGAGTGTATCAAGCCAACGGGAGTTGATGTTTGATTCACAATTGCATAGGGATTAGTATCTTGGGAAAGAACTAATCTATCTTAGTGTCTAGACTTAAGGAAGTCTTTGGTTTGAAAGCTTGAAACCCATAGGTTGGAACTTAGTCACTTGAAATCAACTGCCTAAGCCCATGAGTCCTCTTTAATCATATTACTTACAAGTTTAGTTATTGATCACTCATTTAGTGAACCGTTACTTGATATCACACACACCTTGTTGCACTTAGATTAAGCATAACTTGTATTCTCATTGCTTAAAATCACTTAGGATCGGATTGACACTATCTTTACTACTTTGATGTAGGATAAAGTAAAAACCTTTATCACTTCACGTGCCCGACGACTTCTTTGGTTGCATTGCAAAGGACGTGATAGCCGCGGGAATCAAGATTACATGCAACTCCAGCTGATGCTTCATCAAAGCTTAACGTTAGCCTGCAGGAGACAATTGAGACTTTGAACCCAAAAATGAGAGAAGGAATGAAATCAGGAGACAAACCTTCTATGATGCACGGGTACGTGAGTTTGAGTGACGTATTTGGAAACAGGACCACGGGTCGCAAGCTTCTCTATGTTAGTGTTTATGTCGTCTACATACTCTTGCAGCTTCTTCATCACTTCCTTCACGCTGCAAAAACAAGGCAAGTTGTTTAAAAGTGTATCTTAAATGAACGGACGAAACAACTATGGACAAAGTGAGAAGAGAGACTTACTCATAGAAAGGAGTCAACATGAAACCAAAAGAATACAGAAGAAGTAAAAAGATGATGAGACATCCCGGTTTTACGGTATTCACAACTTAGAAAACATAACCTGACATCACCGGAAATGGTACATTCTCCAGGGATTTGATTGATTCCACCTCCAGGATCTGAAAAAAAGACAGATAAATCCTTGGGAGTTAAGTAAAGAACGTTTGGAGTCATTGCTCATACATACAGTCCAAAAACTTACAGCTCCATTGTGTTGGCTTCATGGTGGATGGCGTCGCAAAACCATAAACTGTCTCTTGTGGGTGAGGAGGAAAGTCTTTGTAGAACCGGGATTGAATTTCCTTAAGCCCTTCCATTCCTAACTCCATCGCATTAATCGCCTGCGCATAAACAGAAGAAAAAAAGTATCAATGCCAAGCTTGCAGCTTCACCAATTCGTATGCAATACCTTGTGAGCTAAACCGCTGTGGAAAAGCTTTCCGGTGAAATGAAGTTTCCAAGGAATCATACCACCGGTTCCAATACACGGCTGCTTATCCGCAGTATCAATCCAAAACCTTCAAAAGAACACAACAAGAACATCTTCATACAAACCCCAATGTTTATGTCTGAAAAACAACTCAAGAAGATTAAAAAACTAACAATGGTCCGGATTTAAGCTTATCAAGAAGCTTGTCTTTAACCAGCATGTCCACACCAACACCTGGAATCGAAGAGTTCTCTTCACTAGCAATGAAAACCGCCACCACCGATGATTTCAACGCCGGTTTAGTCTCCCCAAGCCTCTTCATGAGCTCAGTCACAAGAGCAACGTGACCAAGACAATCAGTAGTCCCACGACCTCGAAGCTTATCACCATCTATGCTCAGCGAGAAAGGATCAAACTCCTACAAACAATCAAACCCAAAACAGAGACATCTGAATAGAACATAACCAATTAAACCCAAGAGTACACAATAAGATAAAGATCTCAACTTTGGATCAATTCTCATAAACCCTAAAGTACACAACTAGATAAAGGTTTCAACTTTGGATCAATTCGCATAAACCCTAGAGTACAAAGGTGATAAAGGTTTCAACTTTGGATCAATTCGCATAAACCCTAGTGTACACAAAGAGATAAAGGTTTCAACTTTGGATCACTTCGCATAAACCCTAGAGCACACAATGAGATAAAGGTTCGAACTTTGGATCAAATCGCATAAACCCAATATCGAGTCCTATCCTAATTGTAATGGGCACCAATCAAAACCAAGGAAATGATTACCCATTCGTCGGGATTTGCAGTGACGACGTCCATGTGCATTCCGACGTCCATGTGCATTCCGACGAAAGACAAGATCTTTCCGGGGACAGAACCTGGATACTCGACGATGAGGTTACCTCTTCCTGAGTGATACGCAACATGATTGATCACAAGAGGACCACCACCAGTTTGGGTTGCCTGTAAGGACGGAGAGAATCGAGGACCTGGTTTACGATTCGATCCTCTTGCGGGATATAGCTCCGGCGGATTGTTTTGAACGAACTTCGATTCGCCGATCAGTTTCGATAAGAGTGAAACGAATGAGTCTTTGTTAAGAGAGCCTAAGGATTCCATCGTTGTTGCACACAAGAGTGCTTCTCATACGTACGAGGGTCGAGGTTTTGGATGGTGCTCCAAAGTCATGCTATTGTAACTAATCATTTGTTATTTGAGATTTTGAAGTGTGGTTAGATAAAATCGCAAATGGCAATTTTGATATTTTCATAAGTATTTATCAAACTTTTATTAGTTTGTGTTTCTATCATTGCACTCTATCGTTTATATGTTCCGAATTTAGCATTTTTGTTTGCACATAGTGGGTTATACAATATTACTACTATTTATGTAATTACTTAGGAATTATTAACCACAGTAGTGAAATTCTTATCTTTTTTAAGAGACGTATTTTTAGTTTTTAACTAAGAAAATTTAGGAATCATCTCTTAAATAAGAGACATAAAAATATCTTTTAACCAAAAAATGTAAAAAATAATAATTTATAAGTTAAAAATTTCATCTTAAAAAATACGGATTAATAATGGTCTTAGACCTATTAGTGAAGATTTTGGTGCACAAAAAGGATAATTGCTAAGTGCTCTAAGCGCATAACGCAGTTGCTTAGTGGATCTTTTTAGTGGATCGTTTTTTAATTTTATTTTATTTTAGTTAAACAAAAATATTAAAAAACCTAAATGGATTTCATGGGATAAAGATGCTCTAAGTGCTTTCCACAATTCGTTTTCTTTTTACAGCCACTTAAATGTAACAATCATGCTTTAAAAAATAAGTTAGAGCTACAGCCAAAAAATCAAACAAGGAAATATATTGACTTTGAAAATCAAATTTTCTAGACCTTTATATTTAATGCTTTGAAATTTACTAATATAAATCTACAGTAAAATATAAAAAACTTACGTCATAAATTTGAAATCAAAAAATAAAAGATACAACCTCTACCAGCCACCCCCTAAAGCTTTGGGTATGTTGATTGACGGTGTAGCCAAACGACATGAGCTCTTATCATCGAGTCTCCTTTTAAATTTGTTTAGTTTATTCATTTTGCATATCTGTTTAGCTATTGGTGTTGTCTTTATTGTTAGACTTTGATAAGGGTTCCATTATCCATCCTTCTGCCATTCACGGTCTGTTTTTATTTGTAGGATTAGGTGGGTTTTGCTCTTAGTTGCTAGATCAGATCTTGTGGAGCTTGTCTCTTATTTAGATTTATACCTACGCGTTCAACGGTTATTTTCGACTCATCTGCTTCCAGAAGTTCTAATAGAATTAATATGTTTCCTTCTTGCCAGTTTATGGAGTTCTTGTTATTTGGTTATTTAGGTATATCCTTGTTGTTTTAAGAGAAGATGGCTTGTCAGCCGTCTGATTGAGGGAACTCCCGTTAAGTCGTTTTGATAAATCTTATAAAATTTGGTTTTCTCTGTAAGTTTTAAATTATTATCGGTGATTTAAAAATCTTGTTGATTAGTTTAAGATTATAGACTGTAACTATCTATGTTTATATTCCATTTGGGCTAATGCTTCCTCAGTGGTAGGACTTCGTTTTCGGAGATATCTCGTTTTCTGCCGGCTTATCTAACCCATGGATAGCATTTTTGTCTGTTGGGTATTGTATAAATCCTATGTTCGTTTTATAAAATAGTTGGGAAAATGATATCTCAAATGAGATAGCATCTGGCGG